>JADGJU010000104.1:0-16821 GCA_026937265.1 Coelomomyces lativittatus
GTGGATGAAGTTAGATAGACATGTAGGAATGAAAAAAGAAAAAAAAAAAAAAAAAAGAAAGAAAGAAAGAAAGAAAGATATGAGATCCCTAAAGCGGGGAAGAGAGCGGGGGCTATCATGCACATGCGGCGCAAAAATACGGATTTAAAAAGAAGAAAAAAGACCACTTATTTGAAAGCTTGAGATAAAGAAGTACATTCATAGACTTTATGAAGAAGAAGAAGCAGGAAGCAAAAGAAATAAAATAAAATAAAATAAAAGAATTGGCGTGAAAATTTCGCATTCTGGCAAACCTGAGGGGCGAAAGTCAGAAGTCATTGTTAAAGGGAGATACATGTTGAAGGAGAAGTAGGTCATGCATAATATGATAACTTTTTCCTTATCTTTTATAAATTTAAGGTTTATGAAACACCATTGGAAGAAGGAAAGCGTTGAGATGGTGAAGACGGAAATCCAATGTCTTATATTTATTTTTCATTTGGATAGACATCCGTTTAGAATTTGGTTTTCAATTCTCATAAAAAGTCCACAATTTCTTTTCATTAGGCTGGTGTGTTTAAGGAAGAAATGTTTACAACCTCAAAGAAGAAAAGAATTAAAAAATACAATGAAATGGCAATTTACAATTTTTTGGTTCGCTTTTTTAAATTTTTCTTCCTTTTTTTTTTTTTTTTTTCCTCACCTAATTTGAGCCAAAGAGCGAAGAGTAATTCGATTTATTATCACTTTAAGTAACAGCAATTCAAGAAAAAAAAAAAAAAAAAGAAAAGGAAAAATAGCCACCATTCGAAAGGACTTGACATTCTATTATAACTAAAAAATCTAGGTTCAATCCTTAGTCTAAATTCATCATGAAAAATAACAAAAGATAAGCGCTTGATTCTTTTTTTTTTTTTTTTCCAAAAACAAGCAAGCCAAAAATAGTAGTTTGTAGTATAAACAAAGAAAAAGGATGGTGGATCTTAAATTCAGGTCAAATAGCTTGCGCGATGTCTAATGGAGAGTGAGATGTCAAGGAATTAAAGAAGTGTGTAGCTTTTCGATTTTTGCTAAATATAAAACGGGTCTAGAAGTATGCTGGACCTGTAGTTTATCTCCGACCCTAGAAAAAAAAAAAAAAAAAAAAAAGGAAGTGGGGAAAATGTACAAATGAATAAGAATGATAAAAAAAAAAATTAAAAAAAAAAAAAATTAAAAAAAATTAAAAAATACGAACTTCAAGTTCAAACGAGAATCCACTACCGCCCAAGCCGTACTTGCTCCTTTATTCAAGGAAAATTCTCCAGTAGTAACGAATCCGATGACTCTCTTTTTTAGATCGTACACAACCCCATGTTCATTGACTTTTCCAGATTGAAGAACAAGTAGAATCCGAACCCATTGTTTGAAAGGTTCAATGGTTTTCCAATTCGGTAAAAAAGGATCGTGAATACCAATGGCTTTATGATTGACTCTTTTGGCAGGAGGTGTTCGAGCCCATTTGGAAGCGTGGAGTGCTGCTAACGGAGTATGATGTAAAAAATAGCCTCGGGTTTCAGGATAATCAAAAGGATACATGGGGGAAACCGATTGAAAAAGAGCACGATGTTGCGTTAATCCACCTGGACGTGCGCCTGCATATACCAAGGTTCTCCATAACGGTAAGGTGTATGGTTTCGGAACCACTAGATGAAGGCCAGGGAGAACAGGATCCGTGACTATAAGAAGTGGAAAATGGGTATCTAAATTGAGGTTTGGGGTGAGGGGAGTGCCTGGGATCAAGGCTTGGGATCTTCTAAGATTTAAACTTGACCAAGATAGTTTACGAACCTTTCGGGTTTGAGATTGGTGAAGGGTGAAGGGAAAAGAGGGCCATGGTTGTTCGAGAATTGTCTGAGATGTAGATTGTAATGATTCAGAACGTACGTAACTTGGTCGAGTAGGAGGATAGCTAAATAGAAAGTCGATGTAGAAATTTAAAAACAAGGAAAAAAAAGGATTAATTTCAAAAATTAAAAAAATTAAAAAAAAATTAAAAACCTTAAACGCGGATCCCAGATTTGTAATTCAAGTGCCACTCCACCAGGTAAAGAAGCAGGATCAATGACTCCTTGAAGTTGTTTCCAAAACACTGCGGTCTTTGAATCGATTTCGAAGGCAACGTTCAATGTAGAGTGGAGTAAGCCGAAAGCTTTGGGTCCATGTAAAGAAAGAAAGCCGAGATGCGTCAATTCTTCAAGATGCACCTTCAACTCCATTTCTTTTAATTTATTACCCAGTGCGTCCAGCACATCCATTTCAGCGAGTGGATGTACATACATCCATACGTGGGTTTCATCCATCCACATGACCCTCAAGGGTGCTACAAGTGTTCCTTGAGCATGCACCCAACCCTCACACCAACGTGAAGACCACTTGAATCGAGGGATCCAAGCACTGAACAATAAAATCAAGTGATCATGAGTCCCACCACACGCATAAATCTTGTAATACGAATGATCAAAAGCCACGGTCCCATGTTGACTAGCTCGATAAAAGGCTCTTGCACATTTTTGGGTGGGTGTACCAGGAAGTTTCAACTCCCATATCGAAAACATATGAAATCGTTTGGCATGCCATACATGAGTAGGAATCCAATTTTTTATTTTCGTACGTAAAATTCGACGTTTCAATTTTAGTAACGTTTTTTTTTTTTGTTTCCATTTCTTTTTTAAATCGATGAACACTTTCTTTTTCACAGTAGATTGAGCGAGTGCAAGCTAAGAAGTAAAAAAGTGAATAATAAGTGTACATAGAATGATAGATCTAAGTCACTTCATGACATCCATTACTCGAGTCCTTAACTTACTATATCATTTTTCCAGTCTTTCTCTCTCTAATTTAAATAAAAGAATAAATAACAACCTCATGTGCTGCTTGTTTTCTAAATTTTAAAGGAACTTTTCTAGGATTATGGGAAGCAGCCCGTCTCCTTAGATACCTGGGTACTTTTTGAAAGGCCCTAGCTTTAGACATTGCACTAAAGAGACATAAGATACGGATGCATTAGTAAGAATCTTCCCATCAATAAAGTATTAAAAAAAAAAAAAAAAAAAAAAAAAAGTAAAGAAAAGTAAAAGTAAAAGTAAAAGTAAGATGGAAGAGACAGTACTCTGCTTTGGAAAGGGTTTCTGTTAATTTTTCAATTTCAAAAGCACGACATTCAATCAACTTGGCTACATGGACCGACCTTAAAATTTCAGCTAGAAAATACAAATGCAAAGAATCATTGTAACATGGTATACAAATGAATCATCATGTCAGTTCCAATCCTGTTAAAAGGTGATCCCTCATGCTTTAATTAGAATTCTATGGAAAATGTATAATTTAATTCATTCATTCATTATTTTTTTTTTTTTTAACAAAAAGAGGGTAGTGTAC
The DNA here is from genome assembly GCA_026937265.1 of Coelomomyces lativittatus. Classification (NCBI taxonomy): domain Eukaryota; kingdom Fungi; phylum Blastocladiomycota; class Blastocladiomycetes; order Blastocladiales; family Coelomomycetaceae; genus Coelomomyces; species Coelomomyces lativittatus. Next base: position 3,400 of record JADGJU010000104.1, read on the forward strand.
CATTTGGATGACTGGAAATCGATTGAATAGGAATGATTCGAGCATTTTTTTTAGCTTGGATTCGATTTTCCTTTTTTTTAAAGGGAAGAGCATTCTCCTTGGAAGGTAAGTTTTCTGAAGAGGAAGTAGGATTGTGTATCATTCTTAATAATGAATAATGAATGGGTTCAATTACTCAATTAAAAAAAAAATTAAAAAAAATTAAAAAAAATTAAAAAAAGAATTGGTTTAAGAAGTGAATATGAATTATAAAGAAATGGATTTAAGTTTACTTGAGTTGAAGTTAATTGTTCTTCAAATCGAAAAGAAAAAATAGGGTCATCGATGAATTTAGTAAGGTTGGCTACATCACATGATCAAGTGAAAAGAACCCTTCTTTTTTCTTTTCTTTTTTTTTTCCTCTCTCTTCATTGTTCTTTTCATGGAAATCAATTCCATTTCTAATGTTATTTGTGATTCATAAATTCTAATTAGTATTCTTATTCATCAATTAAACTTTTGATGAATGATGAATGAATGAGTGGTGGTTCTCTTTTATTTTTTCATCATAGACTATACTACAAAGAAAATAATAATAATAATAATAATAATAATAATAATAATAATAATAATAATAAAGGGTTGATGATGATTATTGTTTTTTTTTGTTGTTGTTGTTGTTGTTGTACTTGTTGAAAAATTCAATTCCATTCAATTTTACAATTTTTTTAAAAAAAGAAACCCCTTAAATAAACCAAAATAATAAAATAATAAAATAATGACCCTTCTAGAAAACAAACAGGTAAGGAAATAATTCGTTATGTACAACATACTCAACCCTTCATAAATTTAGTGTTTCTTTTTCTTGAATTAAAAACAATTGATTTAATGGTTGTTTATTTATATATTTGATGAATATAAAAGTTTTTAGACGCACTTGATACAGCTTTTACTTTAAGTGATGAACTAAAGAAACCTACAAGAACCATTTGGATTACCATGAAGCAATGTACCATTCCCTTCTTACCCGTTTTACTTTATTTTTTTACAAAAGGAATGATTAATAGTTCAATGAAGTCATTTCATATGGGGGGGGGGGGGGGGGGGGGTATATGTTCACCATACCTATCATTTTAACATTTCACAGAAAGTTGTCATTTCTAACTGTTTTCACTTCTTCTCTTGTTCCCTTTTTTTTTTTTTTTTTTTTTTTTTTTTTTTTTTTTTTTTTTTCATTACTATGCATATATGGAGATGCTCATCACTCTTATTGGGTTAATGCATAAAATCTAGACAAAGAAAAAGGTCAATCATCATCCGTACCTTCTCAATGCTTAGTACGAGCAAAATATGGTCGAAAGTTTAAAATTAGTACCTTGGTACGAAATTTTTTTTTTTTTTTTTTTTTTTTTTTTACTCTTATCATTTTTTACTTCTTTATTTCAACGGTGTTTTTTTAGAGTTATAGTAAGAATGAAACTAGTACTATAAAGAATTTGGATAGGGTGTTCATTTTTTGAATTTTTTTTTAATTCTTGAATATGTATTCATTGTTTGTTTGTTTATTTGTTTAGGTTTCTCAACAACAATCACGTCAGTTTTTACAAAACTATAATGATCTTTTGAAAAAACATGCTTCATTGTTTCTTGAAGCTTCGTCAGCTTGATGAAAATAAGTCACTATATAGACGTTTATTTTATTTTATTTTATTTTATTGGAAGTGAGACTGCTAGCATGTTCATACCGGAAAAAAAAAAAAAAAAAAAAAAAAAAGGAAGGAAGTATACGCATTTTCCAATTTAATTGTGAATCATAATTTCATTTTTGATTTTTGATTTTTCTACTTTAAAATCTATATACTTCGTCCCTCTTCTAGGTATACTAGAGTAATGGTATACATAGTTATAATCTTTGTTGACCGAATAATAATAATAAGTCATATAGAAAAGAGAAATGAGATACAAATAAAATAAAACAAACTAAACTAAAAAAAAATTGACTTCTAAATATAAAGAAGACGAAAAAGAAGAAGAAATAGTGAAAAAAATGATAAAGCGGGAACAATCTTAAATGTTGGATTGAAAAAAAAAAAAGAAAAAGAAAATTAATCCAGGAAATGCGAAGTAAAGAAGTTGAAAAAAAAGTGAAATAAAGATTTAAAAAAAATAATAATTGAAAAAATCAAAAATTTAAATAATTAAATAATTAGTGAACAGAAGGTGTGGATTTTTTAAAAGGGAAGTTGACAAAAATCCCCACACTGACTACCAGGATCATGTACCCAAGCAAGACTGCATGTGCCATGTAAGTAGAAAGATTTAGGGTGTCCAGGCTTAAGTTAATAAATCCAGTAGCTACGTTGGCCACTAAGAAAACAAGAAGCATATTTTTACTGATTTGATTCAGAATCCAGGAGTTTAAAGAGAACTTTTTCTCTATCAGTTTCAATAAAAATAAGAAAAAACAAACGGTCCCTGTGATCCAACACACAAATCCAGCATTGGCCAAACGTCTTGAAATGGGTTCAACATAATTCACCAATAGTGGAGTCGCAAGAAGGCTAAGGAAGATGAGTCGGAGTAATGAAACAAAGGTATAATGTTTTCCTAATGAGTGAGCAAGTAAATGTAAGGCGAAATAACCAGGTAAACTTAAGATGCCCTCACGATTCATACTAAAAAACGTATCTCGAGGGGCATGTTGAATGTACATCGATAATCCCCCAACAGTTAATAAAGTTTGATGAAGTGCAAGTATCACGAAGCCTACCAGTTCTTCAAATCCTTTACACAAAAGGGTCGACACATAATTAAAACAATCCATGGCCATCAACGTAAAAAAAAAATTCCAATGTGTACCATACTCCGTTACATGAGATGGATAATCGGTCAAACTCATTAAAAGTAACCGTGTACAACCCATCAGAAATAACGACCAACGAATCACACGGAGTCGATTACCTAAACCATGGACAATCCCTTGCATGAACACAAATATGCCAACACCAATGTCCATCTATTACAAATGAGGTGTAGAATATATATATATATATATTAACAGTCACACGAGTTATTAAAAAATAAAATAAAATAAAATAAAAAGGGATTCAACACTATTAATAGTTAAAATAAAAACTTAAATACCAAAGATGTGCCATAGAGTTCGGTTTTCGCAAACCTACGTGGGAATACCTGAAAATCTACAGCAAGGATGGAGAAAACTGTTAACACCATGAGGATTCCACGAAAAGCCGTGATGGATTCTAGATGTTTCTCTTTTTTATTCACTTTTTCAGCACGGGAAGCAGCCAGTAACGTTAATCCGATGGTCATAGGTAAAGTGAACCATGGAAATAAAAGCCATGGGTGTAAAATAGATAAACAAGGGAAAAGAATTAAGAAGAAAGGTTCAAGCAACGTTGACTTGACACGTTTCTCTAAGATTTTTAGAATGACTACATTAAACTAAAAGAAAGATAAGCAAACAAACATAACGAAATAAGTTGTAGAAAATATAAATAAATAAATGAAGTCAATGTGTGGTGCCTTTGAAAATAGAAACCAAAAAAATTAAAGAAAGAATATCCATCCCTCATAAAAGAGTTTCTTTTAAATATTCATAAATACACAAATTGATTTTTTTTTTTTTTTTTAAATTATAGGACCATATAAAAGAAGATGATGTTGTGAATTTCAAGCATGGAAGTCCCCTGATGTCCGGTAACAAATTTCTCTTTATCGGATCGAGATGTAACGTGGAAGGGAATGTCAGACATTATGAATATTGAAATTTTAAGTATTAAGCTTTAATCCTGTGAGCATGTCTTTCCTTACTGGATAGGTTGGAATATTGATAAAAATGGAGCCAGAAGTAAGTTTTTATTTTTTTTATTTTTTTTATTTTTTTAATAAGAATTATTTAAATTAAAAAGAGTGTGAAAATAATAAAAAAAGAAAAAATAAATAAATTTTGTGCTCAAACTGTTTTATTAACCACACACCTTGTTAGGGTAGTGGGGTTTGAAAACTATGTAATAATAACGTGAGATAATTTGTGTGTATTATCTTCACCAAAATTCAACTCACAGATTCAATCCTAATCATCAGATTCATTGAAAATCATGTGTTTCAGTGAGTCAGAAATGCATAGACTTTTTTATTTTTAAAAGGTGGTCTCGCCAAAATGTATGGAAACTATTTTTCTAATTTTCAGACAGTCTTCATTAGGCAACCTAACTAAAAAATAAGAGTTCCGGAAGATAAACCCAAGAAAGGCATAATAGTTAGGAAGGGTCTATACCCCTTAAGAATTTGGGACCCAAATACTTGTCAAAGTAGTCGTGATGATAATGCAAACAGTCCAGCTTCATATTTATTTTTTTCCTCATGATTCGTATTAACATTTACTTGAAATCTTCTCAGAAAAATACAGCAAACAACATGGGATATATAGAGATAGGGGACTTTTGGACACTATTTTGGACAGGGGGTGGGAAAATAATAATAATAATAATAATATAAAGCAAGTAGATCAGGGTGAAAATGTGAATGAGATCAACCGTGAGAATTTTGGGGGGATTTGTAAGATTTAACCTGATTCAGTAGAAAGGGGGAAGCAAAAAAAACAATAGAACATTTTCACCCTGATCTACTTGCTTTATATTATTATTTTTTTTTTTTTTTTTTTTTTTCGTAGGAAAAGTAAATTTTTCATTTCAAGTAAAGCTTAATTTCTGCATTTTTCAAGTCAAATAAAGTTAATAGTCAAATAATTTAATTAAAAAAATAAAATTAAATGAATAAAGTTTATAAAAATAGTATTAACTTTTGAAAAAGTTTCTCCCAAAAAACAAAAAAAAAAACAAAAAATTATTTTATTACAAATTCACGCTATTCAGTCATGAAAATAAAATTTCAAATAAAAAGTAACAAAAATTATTGAACACCAAACATAAAAAATTTAAAAGTCTAAAAGGTATCTGAGACTTTTTTGATCTTTTTATCTCACGTATAAAGGCTTGATTAAAATTACAAAAAAAAAATTATAATATTCCACTATCTTTTAATGCGTTCTGTAAAATAGTGTCCTTCACCGCAGCGAACACTATAAAAAAAGAGAGGAAAAAAAAAAAAGATATTAGATAAAATTGTGAATAGCTAAAAAAACGAAAAGAGATTTTTTTTTTTTTTTTTTTAAAATTGTGATTAGTTTAATAACAAAAAAAAAACATACCGAGACGAATATTTGAAGTATCTGTAGCACAAGTGAGATGAGGGAAGAGTTTAAGATGAGCTCGATTCAGTTGAGTAAATTTAGAAAGTAAAAATCGAGAAGCGGAATGGACATCATTGCCACCTTGATATTCTTTAAAATACAAACGAAGAGGTACGCGTTTCAATTTTTCTTTAAATAAGTCGACTTTATTTAAAAACAAAATTATAGAAGTACGCTTGAACCATTTCGAATTGATGATGGACTCAAACAAAACCAAGGACTCTGACATTCGATTACTTCGTCTATCTTCAAGTAACCTCTGGTCGTATTCGTTGATAGCCACACAAAAGATTATGGAAGTAACTGCTTCAAAGCAATGAATCCATTTTTTACGTTCACTTCGTTGTCCTCCCACGTCAAACATGCTAAACAAAGACGATGAGTTAAATTGTCATTTTAGCTTCAAAAGATAATAACAATAAGGGGTAATTGGGTTGGAAAGAACCAAAGTGAAGAGCAGGAAAAAAAGAAAAGGATGCAGTTTAAAAATAAAGGGTAGAGAAAAAATAAAAATTAGAAACCTAAAAGGTGTATATGAAAAGAGTCAAACATACTGGATATAAAGTTCTCCCATATTGAACCTTGTTTCAATAATGCCTGTTGTTTTCACACGAGCTCTAAGGACATCTTGTTCATTAGGAACATAGCTTGCACCAGTTATACGTCGAATGTTATTGAAAAAGCTGAAAAAAAAAAAAGAAGAAGAAGAAAAAAAAAATTAAAAAATACTTCTAATGATGTGTACGCTAAAAGTTAATAAGTTTTCCCGAACATTAATTAAATTTAATTTAAAGAAGAAACGTTACTAATACGCGGAATCAGGAAAGTAAAATTCATTGCGCCGTGCCATGACACTGGGAATAGCACGATCTTGAATTATAGACTCGATGGTAAACTCAATATTTGGAGGTAATGAAGTCCATTCTGCTTTATTGTATGCTTGAACTAATCTTAGGAATTTCTTGGACAACACCTGAATATGTTACCATTAATTCGAGAGAAGAAAATACAATTTAATTAACAATTAAAGGAAATAAAATTTTCTTTAAAACAAAACAAACTGTTTTTAAAATTCAACTATAACAGAACATAAAATTTTCAAAAATTCGGTAAATAAAACGTACCGTGTTTTCTTCAGCATCAAAGGGGATATTTAATTGATGCATGCTTTCAATTAATAAGCGCAAAGAATCCATAACATTTGTAAATATGTGTTTTCTGTAGTCCAAAAGTTCAGCATGCGAATAACCATCTTGATGAATAATTTTCATTTGCTTGACAATGGTACTATAAAAAAAAGGAAATTTTTAATATATTAAATATGAATGTAAATGTAATTGTGCGTACTTGGTATAGCCTACATGAACCTCTTAAAAAGTATAGAGAGAAAAAAAAAGAAAAAAAGAGTACCTTTTACCACTTTCTCCAGATCCTAAAAAAGGTCAATATACATATGCATTTATATGTGAGTACGTGAGCAAATATATTTAAAATAAAAAAAATGAAAAAATGGTAATTAGAGCAAAGAATTGAAAAAAAAAAAACGAAGTACCTAGTAATAATATTTTACATTCTCTATGGTATTGCAACGCATCTTGATGCAGAACCCTCTCTATTTCCTCATTTCTTTGAGAAGAGATACTTTCTTGAGACAAGCAACAACCCATAATTGAGCATTCAGAGAAGAATTCAATTTAAAAAGGAATGTATTTGTAAAAAAAAAAAAAAAAAAGATGAAATATATATATCAATTAAAATTCAAAAAACAACCCGAAGACAAAATAAAAAGAGAAAAAAAAAAAAACAATATCTAAATGTAAAAACATCACTCTTTTTTTAGGTGACACGCCCCACCACATAAAATTTAAAATGCCATAAATTTTTTTATGGCATAACAAACTAAATTGACACCAAATGAAGTCATTTTCTATTTTGATAAATTATATATTAAATGAATGTTAAGATTGATTTATATTATTACATTTATAATAATAATAATTATTATTTTCCTCAAAAAAAAAAGATGTTAATAAAATAAAGAAATATATATAGTACGCGGAATAGAAGAGCTTCATTTTTTTTTTTTTTTTTTTTTTTAATTCTTTCTAACGTTTGATATATTTTACTTCATATATTATGTTTATACATTAATATATATAGGAATATAGGAAATTATACAAATTAGAAAGGAACTAAACTTCGTCAGTTCTAATAATAACTTATTTACTACTTATGGAAAGAAGAAAAAATATAATATATGCAATCAATATCCCATCGCTGTTTTTTTATCTCAATTGGACATATAGTAATAATAATAGTAATGAAAATTAGAGGTGGGTTTTAAGTATCGAGTAAAAATTAAAAATTAAACAATTGCATTCTCACCAAATTTAGCCAGTATGGATTGAAAAAAGAAAAGAAAAGAAAAGAAAGGGGGATTTTTGAAAGGGAGAGGGAAATGGATTAGAATACGCTTAAAAAAAAATGTTGAAGGAAGTAGATTATGATTATGATTATTTTTATTTTTTTAATTTCTATTTCTTTGGGGGAGTGGGGTGGGTGGCGAAGTACTAAAGAACCCTATTTTCACTTCGTAAACCGTCTTCTCTTTCAGTTTTCCCTTTTATTTACCTATTATATTTCCCATTTGAAAATGTACATAAATGTAAAAATTCAACTTTTAACTTGAAAACATTTTAAATTTCCATAGAAATCAATGCTTGTGTGTTAAACAACAACTACTTAATAATATTAATATTAATATTAATACTAATAATACTAAGAAGAAGAAGAAGAAGAAGAAGAAGAAGAATTCGTAGCAGTAGTAATAGTAGTAGCAGTAGTAAGTAGTACTATACCACTGGTAGTGACACCATATTTTAAGACTCCTTGTTTATTTCATTTTTTTTTTTTTTTTAATATTTCTATTTATGTATAAACAAGACATTCGAACAATGTATCAAAACCAAAGTCATCGCGATCCATTATCTCCATGTGTGTCATCATCTCATTTGAACACGCCTATTAAACCTACCTCGGATATTAGCCTGCAAACACCTGTTTCCGAAGCATTCTGTTCTCTTCCTACCCCTCAATCACGAGGGCTGCCTTCTCCCTCTAATCTCACAAATCATGACTTCAAATTGCCTCTTCCAAAACCTATGACTACTCATACCCAAAATTTAAGTGTTCCCTTAACACCTTCCAAAATAAATTCTGAAGAATTTCCGACTCCAATCAAAAAACAAACGTAGGTTACTTCTTTTACTCCATTTCAATTGAATTTCAACTTTTTTATTATTTTTGTATCATTTTATTTTATGGATTCCTTTTTTAAGTTAAATAGTCAGGATAAATTCCTTCGTATATTAGATAATTTGATTTTTCCTTCCTAGTGTTTATATCGTTTACTACTTTTTTCCCTTTTTTTTTAAATTTATCTTACTTGCGGAAACATTGTTTTATTCTTTTTATTCTTTTTATTCTTTTTATTCTTTTTATTCTTTTTTTTTTTTTCAGCGATCCTCAGACAGTATATCTCTCATTGACACCACACCCTTCAATGATCAGGTCATTAAGAAATGTGAATCCATTACGTGATGCAATATTTACACCTACTACCCCATCTACATGTCCTTCTTCAGTTCCCTCTATTCTTCCTTTTAAACCCCCTCCATTAAAACTTACTAACAGACCCGCAGATATTTATACTGCCACTTGGTTACATAAACGCCCGACCTCGAAATAAAATAGTAAAGTTAAAAACTCATTTTTATTTTATGTTTATTGACACCAGCCAATTCTATACCTTTTTTTTTATTTTGCATATTATTACCTAATTTTTATTCTGTGAATCTACAGAAAGTTTTAAATTACCTCTTTGGTTAATTTAAACACTTTTTTTTCTCACCAACTGTTATTCTTAAATTAGATCACTTATTTCAAGCTTGACTTTTTTGCTCACCATCCCATTTTAGAATATATGCATTCCAATTTTTATTTCTGCAGTACTGTGAATAATGAAAATCCTTGTAACTCATTTTATACTTGATTAAAATAAAAATAAATTAAATTAAAATGTATTATGGAATATGAATTTTCCGTCGAAAGAAAAAAATTTCTAATGACTTACTCTAATTTTTTCATTCTGATTGTAAAAGGGTCGTTTTAAAAAATGACCATTGCCTTGCATAGAAATTCAGATATTTATTTGTATCCAAAATTTCTTCTACTTAAATACGTTCGTCGGTGTTTTAGTATATTTATTCAAAAGAAAAAAAAAAAAATTAAGTGCTTGCTTACATAAGAGGAGAGAGGGATCAAGGAGCATCAAACAAACAAACGATGAATAAAAGGCAATAAATGTCGAATAGAAAATGAAGAGTGATAACTCAAAACTTCCTATACTTCATGATGTGAATTACGAAGCCAACTCAACTCCTTGTAAAAGTTCCCAAAAAATCGTTCCAAACTAACAACATATTGGCCATAAAAAAATAAATAACATGAAATAAAACTCGACTTTTGATTTCAAAGGTTACTGAATTTATTTATTTTCTGGACAACAACTAAAATACCAATTGGTAAATTTGGGTGTCGAATTGTAATTAAAAAAGGAATACAGACATTGAAGAAAAAGAATATTTTCCAATCTCTTTCCTCCTCCCGCCTTCCTACCTCTCCACCTCTTTTATACTCCGTAATTTAGTACAAATACAAAACTTATTTCGGATTTTTTTTAAAAAAAAAATAATACTTATTATTATTTTTATATAAATTAAATTTCAAATATTGTTAAATTATTTAAAAAATAAAAAAAAGTAAAAAAAGATGAGAGTACTTTGCCTATTTATATTTTCTTCCCTTTTAAACATACCCCACTCGTCAAGATCTTTTGAATGTGCACGAAACCCACAAAATTCATTTAAATATTTCTTCTTATCGATTTACCTATGTAGATTGCGGTTGTAGGCTGTGGTCATGGTGAATTGGATGCGATTTACGACCTGCTGAAGAAAAGCGAAGAAAAAACAGGACTCTCAGTTGACTTACTTTTAATATGCGGTGATTTTCAAGTATGTCTTTGATTCGATAGATTGTCAACACGCATATTCTTAATACTAAAAACTTTCCTTTTCACTCTCGCATGCAAACACACTCTCTCTTTATCTTTTCTTCTTCTGTTTTCTTTTTTTTTTTTTGAGAATACTTATTTCTTTTTTTTTTTTCTTTTTTTTTGCCGTCATTCTTTCGACATATTGTATTTCCATCTAACATCACTGCACTGGCTGAATCTACCTGATTTAAATTGCATCTTTGTTTCTTTTCTTTTACTTTTCTTTTTTTTCCTTCTAATCTTATCCAGGCCCTTCGGAATGAAGCTGATTTAGTAAACATCAACGTACCCCCAAAGTATAAAAGGCTAGGTGACTTTTACGCTTACTATTCAGGTGAGAAGATAGCCCCTTATTTAACAGTTTTTATTGGAGGAAATCATGAATCTTCGGCTTATCTTTGGGAATTGTATGCAGTATTTCACTTCCTTAACATGTATTTCTCCTTTAAAGACCCTTGCACAAACTTTATCTTTACCTTTGTAAAGAAGTAATATATATATATAACGATGGAACACCTTTTCTTTTCTTTTTTTTTTAAATGGACGATTCGTTTGGACCATTGAAATTACAGGTATTATGGCGGTTGGGTGGCTCCAAAAATTTATTACCTTGGTTGGGCTAATGTGATTCGAATTGGCACTTTAAAATTGGGTGGTATCTCCGGCATCTATAAACCACAAAGCTATCAGAGACGTAATAATGAATCATTATTATAATTTGCAATCACTCCTTTTTTTTTTGCATCAAAAGCTCAAAAAATGTTTCCTAACCTTGATTCTATACTTTTGATATCAACCCTCCTACGTTTCTTCAATAATAATTTAAAAAAAAAAAAAAAATCGACGTATATATTTATTTTAAAGACCATCTTGAAGTATCTCCATATAACCCTTCGGATATTCGTTCAATTTACCATTTACGAAAAGAAGAAATCCAACTTTTATCTACTGTATTTTTTTTTTTTAAATTCGTAATAACTTAAAGTTTAGAATATTTAGTGGCTAGTCATCTCCACGTTGATTTGTTTTTTCTCCTAAATGTTGACCTTAAACACAGTATACATCCCCAATCGATATATTCCTTTCTCATGACTGGCCTCGTCATATAGCATACCACGGGGATACTCAGAAACTCTTAGCCATGAAGTCATTCTTCAAAGAAGACGTATTTAAAAAAAAGCCTTTCTTCTAATTTTTAAAACTACTTCTAAGTTTTCGTTATACGATTTGTTTCTCATGTAATTTGATTTCTATTTAGATTGCTTCTGGAAACCTAGGAGCACCTCCGTTACAACACCTCCTTTATCATTTAAAGCCAACGTACTGGTTTTCTGCCCATTTACATGTTAAGTTTCCTGCGCTAGTGCCACATGTATTTAAGAGAAATACTTCAGAATATGATTTAGATGGTTTCTCTCACTTACCAGATAGTCGAGAAATACTCACAACGCAACCTTTACACCAAACCCCTGTTACTAAATTTTTAGCGCTCGATAAATGTCTGCCTAAAAGAGACTTTATTCAATTTTTAGACCTTCCTTTTGACATGGGCCCATTTTATTACGATGCAGATTGGCTAGCCATTTTACGTGCTGCCAAAAATCATTCTACATTTGATAAAGAACTTACATGGGTCCATTCACATGTTACTGATTTCATGATTCCTTCTAATTTCTGTGTCACATCCCCTATTCATCCAATTTCAGATCCTCAATGGACTTATTTAGCTCAACTTCCCCAACTGAACCCCCAAACTACTCGATTTTGTGATCTGATTCAACTTCCAAATACTATTAATCATGAAGGCATCACATTAACTAATTATTCTCAATAATCTGAAAGGCTACTGAAGTACTGGCTGTTGGGTTATCTTTATGTTTCCTCTTTTCCCCTCTCCACTGAATTCTTTTCAAAAAAGAAATTAATGTTTAAATAGTGTCTTCGTATACACTTTTTTTAAAATCAATATTTCCTGTTTTTTAATTTGAGCCTATTCATAGACTCCTTTTTTTTTTTTTTTTTTTTTAATGAAATAGACTTTTCATAATTTTTAATAAGTCAAAAAGAATATAAAATTAATTGTGCATTTTTTTTTTGGAACTTTAAGAATCTTAAAAAAAAAAAAAAAACTCATTGAGAGCAGGTTTCTGATTTTATAAGTGTAGTTTCTTAAAGTTATACTTTACAGGCTAAAATAAAGAAATGCCACTCTTGTTACTATCTTTTTCTAGAACAAAGAGATTCATAAAATTTTAAATTTTTTAATATCGATTTGTTTAAATTTCTTTTCAACTTCTTTTCTTATAGATTTCTCTAAAAATTAACTTACAACATTGAAATTATTCTCATTATTATTTATTAGTTTTTCACTGACTTTAGCATCAATATATTAGAATGTATCCATACTTGTTAAAAAAAAAGACCAACAACATTAAGATTTTTTTTTTCTTTGAAAAAAAGAAAAGTGCAAAATGTAGTAAGTAAGAAAAAAAGTCGCCACAAAAGTGTAAAGAGATTTTTCTATTGGTATTGGCAGAGTTTGTTAAGAAAATGTATTCAAAGTAATAAAAAAATGAATCAAAAATATTAAAATTTTTTCGTGATAAAAATAATAAAATATGTTTTTCAGATGAGTTAGAAAAGTTTTAGGAGCAATTTTTGAATTTTTTTTTTTTTTTCCTGCATACTTTTTGAAGTACAAAGGGTTAAGTTTTTAAATAAATCATAAATTAACATTAATTATCTTCAAATGCAGATAATTAAGAAACTTTGAAACCAACATCCCTAAAGTTTATTTATACTTTAGGAATATGCTTAACTAAAAAAATAATTGAAATGAAATGTTAAATCGATAATACTTTATCCTGAATTCTTGAAGGGTTCTGGAAACAAGGTAAAAATTTAATAATAAACGAAAATAAAATAAAATAAATTAACAATGAGTTAAATGATAAGTTACTTTAAATCAAAAATTTAAATAAAATATTAATTACTTTGCGGAACTAGTTTTAGAAAATATTTAATCTTTATTAAAAAAAAAAAAAAAAAAAAA
>JADGJU010000105.1:0-16773 GCA_026937265.1 Coelomomyces lativittatus
CATAACCTACATTATATATATATATATATAGAAAACAGTACTTTCTCAAGCGAAACAGTTGCATCAAAAGTTAAAAACGCATATACAGTCCAAAGAATATGAAAGTGCCTTATCTGTACTTGACGATTTGTTACGACATACCACACATTCTACTTCTATCCGTCTTATGCGTGTGGAAGCGTTACTTGCCACTCGTCACTTTGCACTCGCTTCAGGGGAGTACACGCGTTTATTTCAACTTACTCAAAACATGGATTATTTAGCAAAAATAGCGGAATTGACTTACTATTCTCTCTATGAACCTGAGAAAGCAATGAAACTTGTTAAAGACTGTTTACGAAGTGATCCTGATCATAAGTTGGGTAACACCTTATTTAAAGCTTTTAAAAAATATGAAAAAATAGTGGGGACTTCAGCTGTGAATGTTGAAGCAGTTAAGCAATTAAAAGGCACTCTTCCTTCAACAGCTGTAGGATTACTCGGTCATATCTCTAGTTTACTTTGTAAAAAGTCTCGTTCCATTTCAACTTGTCAAGAAGCAGTTGATTCTTATCCAGATCGTTCAGATTTATTGAAACTGTACATTGAGATTTTATCCGAATCCAGTGAAATATCTGATTTAGAAAAGGCCAAAAGTCTATTGAATGATGCAGAATCTAAGTTTTCCTCTGAACGAAATACTTGGCATAAACTTCAATCGCATCTTCAAGTAAGAATCAAACAAGCCAAAAACATAGATTATTACAAGGTTTTAGAAGTACCCAGAACAGCAACTGAAGGTCAAATCCGAAAAGCGTATCGAACTTTGGCCATGTTACATCATCCAGATAAACAGAAAACCGACGAGGATCGTAAAAAAGCAGAAGAAAAGATGCGTCTAATTAATTCCGCATACGCTGTTTTGAAAGATGCAGAGAAAAAAAGAGTTTATGATGCTACTGGAGAGGATCCTGATGGTCCAACCTCACGCCAAAATCCGTTTGGGAATGGAGGCGATCCTTTCATGCGATTTTTTCAAAATGGAAATGAAGGACCATTTGGAGGAGATAACCAAAACTTTTTCTTCTTCCATGGTTAAAACTTTTTATTTTTTTTGTCCTTCCTTTTTGATTTTTGTTATTTACCTCATTTCTTCAATCTTCGGTCATTTTTTTTGTCTTTCCTCATTACTTTCATTCAGACTCTTTAGCTTTTATTTGCTTCGTCTTTTTAGTCCCTTAATTCTTTGATTTTTCTTTTTTTTCTCTAAATAAATTTGGCACTTTCACTGTTTTTTTTTTTTGTTTTTTTTTTGTCCTTACTTTCTTTTTTTTAATTATTCCTTTTTTCCTACCCTGTCGCATAATTCACTTACTTTATTTCTCAATTCTCCTTTTCAATTTTCATTTCATGTTTAAAATTTTTATAAAGAACTTTTAAGAATGACGCCTAGACAAACAAACAAGGAAATGCATTAATGTGATGTCATAAGAATTGGAATCATCTATAATATATATTTTCCTAGTGTCAACATTTTCTATTTAGTTTGTGTACTAACATCAAAAGCAATGTATTAATTCTCTTTTTAGTCCATTTTATACTTTCTTTTAAGCAAATGCTTATTTAAAGGCCTATAATTAACTAAATTAATATATATTTCAAGAAAAAAAAACATTTGCTAATGACCCAATACATTAAGTAATTGTATGGAAGATATTTCATGTAGAGTCAAATAAAAGAAAAAAAGAAGATACTAGAAAAGAAGTAAAAGTCATGTTTCAATTTTTCTTTTTGAGGGTTGTTATTGTTTTTATGAAATTAAGAATTTTGGAGGTCAAAATTATTTATTATAATTTATGTTCGCCAATCAAATGCTTGAAAAAAGAAAAAGAAGAACAAAAGTGGAGAAAATGGGGAAGGGCACAAAAGAGTGGAGAAAGAATAAGTTAACTTTAGTTATCAGAAACATGAAACTAATAGTACTTCAAAATATAATCAATGATATAGAAATTTAAAGAGAAACTAATAATAACAATCTAAAACGAAAAAAAGGAAAAAGAAAAAAGAAAAAAGAAAATTAAAATTATGTTTCTGTGTATTTGGGTGCCATAGTATTTCAATTAAGAAGTAGGAGGGGAAAAGTCAAGTTTATGTATCAATCCTTTCCCAAGTCTTTCGATTTCATTTAGAACACTCCTTCGATCCAAAACGGTAAAATCTTCTTCCACTAATTTCGGATGCTTTAAAAAGGGTCTCCAGGGTCTCACTTTCAATGTATCTGGATCGAACGCTATGGTGATTAAGTGTGGTTCTAGTGGATTAAAAAATAAATAGATGTGAGGTGAATACAAATGTAAAAGTTCGGCAATGAATTTATCAATGTGTGGACTTTTATTTAAAAATAGATATGCATCATAACCCGATAAACTTGGTTTGAACATTTGTAGCATGAAAGTCGATTTCAATGCTGCTTCAGATAAATAGCGAAGTCTTTTCATGATCATGGCTGGGACACAAAATTGAATATGTGTGGAGCACACTAGGTAAGAAGTAGGGGCCATTGAAGTTGAAGTATCCGAGCCAAATTCAGTGGGAAACGTGGCTTCATCTCTGGTTTTTACAAACCAATCTGCTTCCGAATGGAGTGAAATATATTCAAAAATTCGCATTAACCCCCATTTAGGATCTATAGGGAAAGTAGGCTGCAGTGAGGAACCAAGAAGACTTTGTATCGCTATAAGCTCAGCTATAGCATCGTGTATGTAAATAGTCATCCGATGTTTGGCTATCCATAACTTAAACAATCGAATAATCGTCCCCAAGGAAGGATAAGTTAATGTGAAGCTTGACATATCAGCAGCATGATTTAATGCAGATTGCTCTTTCCCTTCTACGTCCAACGAAAGTTGAAATTTTACTTGTTGATACTCCAATTGTAAAGACAACGGCATCGTGATAAGTTGACATTCAATTTTTCGTGCTTCTAATTCATTTGAAAAATGTATCAAAAACATCATCATCATATAATAAAAGGCAGCAGGATCATTTTTAGGCCATCTTTCACTTTTTTCTAAAATAACACAAAATTGTGCAGGCCCATCATCAAAAAGTGCACATCTGGTTAAATGAGAAGAGAGGGGTAAAATAGAAGCAATAGGTAAAGGTAAATCGGGTAAATCAGTCAGAAGTTTTGAAAGTGATTGAAAAACTTCAGTGGCTGACGAACGAGTTGGTAATAAAGGCAAGATGGGAGCTACATGATCATGAACACCATGAACTGACAAATGACGTTGTAAAAGATAATCCAGAATACTTGCAAATTGATTCATTGATGAAGGCCATTCTGCACATAATAAAATTTGTCCATCCGGAAAGCGTCGAAGTTCTGCGCGTTCACCCCAAACACGGCGAAATTCTCTGGCTCCTTCTGGATCCGATTCTGGACAAGGACCCATGGTTAAAAGTTGATCATGCTCAGGGGTGAGTAAAAAACCAAACTTTAAAAGTGAGGGCAAAGAATCCACAGGAGGTGAAGCTTGAATGGGCCAAGCCACAGAAGGTGGGTCATGGAGATATTTGGACAAAAGAATACGGTTAGAAAAGGCCTTGTGGAATAATTTAGGTAGTGCAAATATTAAATATTGAGACAACGACGGGTAATCCAATCGAACCCTGGCATTGTAAAATGCTGGAGGTTTGGACGGAGTAGGAATCATACAAATATGATCATATGGATGAATTTCCGGCACATATTTAAGTAATTCTTCAAATTGATTTTTTTCAAGTAAGTTTAAAGCATGTTTCGAATGGAGAGACAACTGAATACATATTAAGCGTGACGAATTGAAGAGGTTGAAAAATTAAATTAAATTAAAGTAAATTAGATTAAATTAAATTATGGCAAAGTAACATAAAATGAGAACAAAAAAGTTGTAGCTGATAGATTCAGCTCCAAAAAAAAAACATAAAAAAAATGAAAACAATAGAAATTCAAGGTGTACTAAAGTATATGTACCGCTTGAATATCCGAAACAGATGTCCAGTATGTTAGATTAAATCCATTCACGTCAACAAAAGCCGCGCCATTGGTAGATTGAAACTGACTTAACTCAAAATCCACTTTAGTGGACGTTCCATACAATGGTAAAGGGGACCAAAAGTTATGGTTGGAAAGAAAGAACATTAGATTGCGAAATATTAGAATGACATTCCAATCTTTCGAAAGCCTCCTTTCATGTGCCCAAAAGCTTAATAAGATTGACAATGGATAGTACCAGTCAATTAATGTTTTCTTTCTGCACCAAACAGAAAGGAGTTTGAAGCACCAAGCCAAGGATGGAACCAAAATAGAGGCTTCTTGCATATACATAAAGTGGTTCATCAATAAAGTTGTGGAAAGTAGTGTAGCATTGTAATTAGGGGTAGGTGGTAAACCTAAAGAGGCATCCTTCGGTCTAACGTTGTTGTGATGTGGAAGCAATTTTGAAATTGAAATGACATTTGGATTCAAGCATGGTAAAAACATGATTTTTGTACTAGCTCCTTTTTTGCCTAAGGAAGGAAGATTCAACTTAAGTATTGGTAAACGAGGATCATTTTTAAAGAATATGAAATCCATGGTAGAATTTTTCAACGAGGGAAGTAAAGGCTGTAATTCAGATGCCAAATGTGCTAAATAAAATGACCTTTTGTGAAAATAACGATGGTTCAGATGGTCTTTTGGTTGATATAAGACCTAATTGAGAGGGAAAAAAAAATCAATTAGAATATACCAACGTGTGGAAAGTATTTTTATTTTTTATTTTAAAAATGTTCTAGTCAATGTGACAAAATCAAAGTGATATGGATCATTCAAAAAATTTGTTTAAAAAAAAAAAAGAGAATAGAAAAGAATCTTGATACTTTTGGCATTTGTACAGCTAAGTGTAATTCAATACATTTGTTCTCGGTTACAAACAAAGCGGAAGCGACAGAATTCGATAAAGTTTCTTGATTAATAATTTCAATTTTTTCAGGAGGACCATAAGCAAAAGTGTATTGTACGGAGGATGTATCTAAATTCCAAGGCCAATGTATATTCAAGCTTTTTAAATGTTTTTCTGCTTGAGCATGCGATAGTGCTGATGTAGCAGTGGAGTAATGTAATGTAGACTTGATTTTATCCAAAACATGCAACGCAGAAGTAGGTAGTTTTGAACATTCCGAAGAAAGTATTAATTCTAGATTTTGAAGGTGAATGGACTCGACTAGAAGATGATCAAGGTAAAGAAAAAACAAAAAACGTTGAAGGCGGTTAGAAACAAGAAAGGGAAATATCAAAATAATAAAAGGGATGTAGAATATGAGATTTACTTTTATTTTTTAAATTTTTAAATTTGTGTGTATTTCGTACTTGATTCCATGGGAAAGTTTTGTTAAGGACTGATTGATCTAAACCTTGTAGAGAATGAAGAGTAAAGTTTTGGAAAGTATTTTGATTAGAAAGAAGAAGAAAAAAAAATGAAAATGAAAATGAAAACTATATTTCATTCTGAATTGGGTTTGTTTAATTTTATTTAATTGAATTGATGACTTTTTTGTTCGCATTTCTATTTGATACGGTTCGATATTTTCTTAATTTCATTAAATAACTTACAAAATGTAAAAAAGAAAAAAGAAAAAGAAAATCCTTGCTTTTTTTTTTTTTTTAAATCAAGAAGGGATGATACACACAAACTACTTTGGAAATGGATAAGATCATGTGGTTTTCACCTTATTTATGTGTGGTAAGTGTGTTTTTTTTTTTTTTTTTTTTTTTTAAAAACCTTAAAAATTCACAAAAAAATTCAATTTGAACAACATTTCAAATGAAATTTGTCACTCATTTTGATTTTATCATTCTAAAAATATTTTTTAAAAAAATTCTAGACACTTGAAGTATACTTGTTATGACCCCTACCTCTCTCTCCATCTTAGAAAAGTATGATGGCTAATCAATTATTAAACTATTAGCACTAAACGTATGAGGGATCATTGAAGTAGTAGTTTGAGTGAAAGAAAATACACTCCAATGAATTATAATCATTGAGGAGTATTTCGTATTATCACGAAGAAATAAAATTAGACTCAATCCTGGGAGGATGAATGATTTTTACTTTTAAAAATTTCTACTTCTTTCCCTTTTAAATTAGTTAATTATTTAACATTGAAAAATAAAGTGACAGAGGAAGTTATATTATGAGTTCTATTCTACAAAAATTTATATGTTTTCAAAAGAATTTTTTTTTTTTTTTTTTTTTTTTTTCTTTTTCTTTGGAAGCACTATGGTACATGAATGAGTTTAAAATCGTTCTTTCATACGAGCACAGACAGATCTTACTTTTGCTGTGACTTTACCGGGAGGACTACCTAAAATTAAGCTAACGATGGCATCCTTGGCTATCCGAATATTTTGAAAGCTACCCAAGATATGGATTTTTGTTTCTGCAATGACAATCCGTGTTTTACTCGCATTTTCAATAGTAAATTTTATTTTCCCTTGATGTCCAGCCATACGTCCAATGGCTCTGGATAAATGATCCCCACCTAATGTTTTTACATCCTTGACTTCAAATGTATCAATGTATAAGTCATCCAATCGAAGTAATGCCATGGCATCCGAAGGTTGAAAGCCTAAAGCGAATGCCTTAAGAAAATCAGCGGCTTTTTGTAAAGCTGCTGGATTGGTAGTGCTAGGAGAAGTCTTTAAAATGATATATAAATGAAGGACAGGTGGAATTAGTCCGTTGGATACAAGGAATAGTATTTATAAATAGACCTTGCTTTAAAGGAGGAGGGGGGGAAATGCAAACTTTTAAGAAAGAAATGAAAAAAAAAAAAAAAAAAAAAAACGCATACTACTTAATTTAGAAAAAAATGAAAGAAAAAAGGGAGTACTAATCATAAGAATCCATGAGCTAATAAATCATACCCTTAATTCAACACATTTTGTAGCAAGATTGAACCGAACTTGTAATTTAAAGTATTCAATTAAAGGTGTATAGATTTCCAGCCAATGTTTTTTCAAAGGAGAAATTCGATGTGGTGGAATAGCGACCTTTCTGTATTGACGAGTACCCTAAATTGATATAAAAGGGAGAGGAAAAATATCAAAAAGAAAATGTCAATTTTAAAAATTTATATACTCAAGAAAGAATTTCTAACTATTAATTGAGAAATAATTAAAAAAAAAAAAAAAAAAAACTTGAAAGAAAAAAAAAAAAAAAAAAAAGAATAGGTCACATGAGATAATAGAAAAAAGAAAAAGATAGAAGTGTGTGTTCAGGTTACAATTAAAAAAAAAAAAAAAAAAAAAAAGGAAAAGGATTAAAAAACAAATTTATTTTTGTTATTATTAAGTTTTGGCTAATGGAAAGAATACCGATTGTTCTGGAGGTAAAGGAGCAAATTTCGGTTTTTCTGCTGATTGGATGTTTGGGGAAGGAGTGGCTGGATCATCTATCTCCATTTCTACATCCAAGCTCAGTAAAGGAGCCGCCATTGATGATTTTTGTTCTAGGAAGTGTTGATTCTTTATAATTTTAATGATTTTTTCTTTTCTTTTTTTTTCTTTTTTTTTTGCTTTTAAATTAATACGAAAGCCTATAACTCATAGCAGTTTAAGAATAAAAAAGCAAAAGAAGAAGACAGTGTGTTAATTTGGAAGAGGGAAAAAGTAAACCTTAGTTCTAGTTAGCGGAGAAGTAGAAGGAAGGCAAGGAGCATACTTTGTGATGGAATACAGAAATACACTGAAAAGATGAAAAGAAAAGAAGAAGGACGAGTGAATAAAAGCGTTCATCATGTGATTTACCTTTGACTTGACGTTTAGACCCCACTTTCTCATGAAAAGATTGTACAACCTTGCTTCCCTACGTTTTAATCCATCCGAAATATCCTTCTTACCTCATGAATAAATGGAATTCAACGAAGTCATTAATGTCTCGTTCATACCACACTCTATTTTTCATTTCATTTTCATTTCATTTTTTTTTTTTACACTTATTCATTTTCATTTTACATTTTACTTTATTATATTTTATTCGGCGATATATTTAGTTATTGCCCTTTCCTCTGGTATACTACTTCTGCTAGGAAAAGAACATAAAGAAGGTAAAGATCTGGATGTATACTTTTCTTAAATTCGTTATAAAAATAACCCAAACACCTCAAATGAAGTAAATTTAAACGTTGTAAAAGGATTAAAGATCTTTTAGTTAAAAAATTGAGATTTTTTTACCCTTCTAAATGTTTATACTCTGACTTGAAACAATTTTTTATAAAGTTTAAAATTATACTGGGACGATACACACGAGATGGGTAATAATAATAATAATCCATGAGACAACTTGGGCATAGAGTAGTAAAGTCGTAAAACTTAAGAAAGACAACAAAGCTTTTTAGAAAAAAAGCAATTCATAGAGACGAATCTATTTGGAAGCCTAAATAGAATAAATAAATAAATTTGGTTTCTTAATGAAAAAATTCTCACATTCACTATCCCTTTTAAAAATGACACCCTACTTTTTTCATGTTTACATTAACTCGTATCCAAAATTAAGTCAAAGTGATTCTTAGTAAGTTGTATAGCACTATTTAATTCAATGAAAGTGCCATTGAACAGTTTCAATTTCCATTGTTTCTTTATTTATTATATATTATGATTTATTTTTTACTTCTTCTTCACCTTTAACTTTGATTGTTCAATGCATTTTTTTTTTCAACATACTTACATTGCTAAATGATGTAAACCTTATTTTAACTTTATTTCTCCGATTTTACTTTCGTTAATTATCATTTTCTGGATAATCCATGTAACTTCGAAGATATGAGTATTGAGAGAAAGTCCTTGATAAAAATGGAACTTTTGGGTCTACTCCTAACTCTTTTCAACTTCATTAATGTTTTCAAAGTAAAGTAATTTTCTCCTGTGTTTACATTAATTCTTGTTTTCCTTTCCTCTTATTTCCTTCCTTTTTTTACCTACTCCTTACTCAACTCGTGACCCAGCCCCTCTATAGAAGAAGTACTCATCACAAACTTCATGTGTGATTAGCGACGAAATTCATTGACATTAAAATTTCTTTTTCTTTTTTTTTTCTTTTTTTTATCGTTAAAAGAAAATTAACAGGAATTTAACATACCTAATGATAACGAAAATAAAATTAAAATAAAACAACCATACCACATGAGGAACACTGTCTAAATTTAGTAAACACCGTTTTGGGTGTGCTACCATCAAAAAATCATAGAACCATTCTTGAGAAAAGCTCAGTAATAGACTATTATAATAGATTCGATTTGATCGATCCCTATTCTTTCAACAAAGAAAGGTTAAAACAGTTTGCAGAAAGGTTTTCATATTTTCTATAACTGTCATGAAAAAATTAAAAAAAGATTCCATGTATATTTAAGATAAGAAAGCTTAAGAAAATGCAAAATTCCTTCTGAATTTTCATTTCATTTCCTTCGTGTGACTAATTTTCTTTTTTGTTTGAATTCTCTTATGTAAATCGTTTAAATTTAATTTATTAATTAATTTTTTTTTGGTCAGTAGTGCATTTATTCTTATCTTTTTCTTTTCTTTCCGTATCTTAATAACTATTAATCTTTTTGTGATTTTAATAAATCCATCCCATTATTATTAATCTCCTCCTCTCCCCCTTTTTTTTTGTCCCTCTTTCTAAATATATATGATTAACTAAATTTTATAATTACTAGTTAATTTAGATTAGACAGAAGCTTTTTTTGGAACTTGATTTGTAGTGAATGAGTCTTTTTACTTATTTATTTTAGTTATTTTACTTACTTTTTTGTTTTTTCTTTTCTTTTTTTTTTCAAAGATAATTTGCAGGCAGGCCTAGAAATTGATGCCATTTTTACTTATTTTTTTGTAAAATTCTTACTCTCATTTTTTACACATCAGAAAATGTTGCGACACTTCCTTATGAATCGTATATTTTCTTCATTGCATCCTGGTAATTTACGTTTTCACCGATTACAAACAGTTAATTCTTATTCTCCTCGTCTTTTCTCATCAACAAGTTTGTTTTCAGATGCTTCAACTGATCGTTCCTTTATGAGAGTTGAAAGGGACGAACCTCATCGTCGTTCCGGTACATTTAGTTCAGAGGATCCCAAGCGAAAGGATCGATGGAATCGAGATGAAAAGCAAAGAGGTACACCGTCTTCTTTTCAAAACCAATCATATTCCAAGTTTGATAATTATCGATCTCGATCCCCGTCCCACTCCAACACCTTTAATCAAAGAAATAACCGAAAACCTTTCAACCGAAATTCTATTTCCATCGGACAATACACCTCCTTTAAAACCGAAATTCCGTATACTGAATCACCTGAAATAAAATTTTCAGAACTTCAAACGCTTTCATCAGAAATGAAATCTGCATTGAGCCAATCCTTTGGGTATGAAAAATGTACTCCTGTACAATCAGCTATTTTTTCAAAACTTCCTATTGAAAATGATTTGTTGGTACAAGCCAAAACAGGAACGGGTAAAACACTAGGTTTCTTAATCCCATCTTTGGAAATCATCAAAAACAAAACACATCCATTCGGAAAAGAAGCTAAGGTGCTAATTCTTTCACCGACCCGAGAATTAGCACTTCAGATTCATGCTGAAGCAAAAAGAATTTGTAAACCGTTTCGTTTCGGTGCACAATATCTTGTTGGAGGTGAAAGCAAACTCTTTCAGGTTCGATCGCTTCAAAGAGATCGATCCGATATTGTAGTGGCGACACCTGGAAGAATTTTAGATTGCTTAGAATCAGATTCAAGTACAAGAAACTGTTTAAAAAATATTGACATTGTACGTTTTTTTTTTTTTTTTGGCCTTTCCATACTTTCTATACATTTAAATTTATATTAAATATTCTTGAGACACTTAAAATCAACCGATTTCTTCAATATTTTTTTTAACTTTTTTTTTTTTTTTTTTTTTTTTTTAACCTTAAAATATGTAAAAACAACCTTTTCAGGCAATTAATTGCTCGTTGTTTTTTCGTATATATGTATTTATATTTTTATATATACTGTTTCTCATATTTAAACATTAGTTTTTTTCTTCTAAACTTGAAATTTTACTTTTGTGTGCATTTTTTTTCTTTTGGACTCTTTATAAACTTTTTTTGTACTTTTTAAAATGAGATGAATTTAGTGTACTAGATTAGGATTTTGTTTGAAATGTTTTCTTCAAAGTAACTCTTGTCTTACGGGTTGCCAGATTGATTTCTTTGATTTCTTTTTTTTTTTTTATCGCTCTATTTTTAATGGAATTTTTTTACTGTCTAGAATAATAGCACTCAAATTCATATATGTATTTTCCATTTATTGATTCGAAGCTTCAATTCTTCTTTTACACAAAAAATCATTAAGTGGAATTTATTAAAGGTTTTAAATCTATTTTTACTAACATCCTTTCTATGCATATCTTGGGTTTAGTATCAGGTAAGATCTTACAAAATAATTTCTATTTCTCCTCTATTTTCTCCTTACTCAAAATGTTCTACAACAGTTTTTTTTTGCTTTTTACCTTAAAATTTTTTTCTCCTCGTGAAAAAAGTATTCTTTTTCCTAAACATTAGAAAAAATAAAAAAGAAATGTTCTAATACAACTCCCTGAGGTGTAGTCACTATCAATGTTTGTCACTATTCATCAACTTGGAATGGAGTTTTTAGACTAAGATATCAATGAGGAAGAGAATGATATTTCAAAATATATCGCTGTCACGAAATACAAAAAATGTTAAACTCCGTTTAAACTTCACTGTTTTAATTTCTATTTATTTGAACCCAAATAGTTCTTTAGTACTTCCCCCTCCCCCCGTCAATAAAACTGTTTCTAATTTTATCAAGTACGACCAAAGGTTTCAATACTACTGAGTCTATGCAATGAATCGATTTGGTTAATTTTTTGATAGAGTGATTCAGAATGGAAAGGTGTAGAAAATACAGAAATGTATTTCTAGTTGCGACGATCTTTCACATTTGCAAGGTAAATACTGCTGGATCATGCTTTATTTAAAAATTGATGACAATTTGACCTAAATTCTTCATTGAAGGTCACACTATAAAGAAAGAAAAAAGATAAATTATCTAAAGGAATGTGACGGACTTTTCTGTTTTCTTCAATTAAGCCTCTACAGAAATTTTATTTTCATTTTTGAGATTAAATTTGGCTTCAAAGCAAGACTAAGAAAAAATTGAATTTTCATGTTATCGTTTTTACATTTAAAATTCCTAAGGATTTTACGCCATTCGTCCCTTGTTTTACTTCTAGTTTGACTTTCCATTAAATTTTTTTTACCTTACAATGCTTTTTTTAAGTAATTTTATAAATGGCCTCGATTAGACTTTATTCTCACTATTAAATTAAGGAGCGAATTTCTCGACTTCAATATTTTTATTCTTTTTTATAAAGCTTTTTTTTCGGTATCTACTTTGCTTTGCATCCTCAGAAGCATAACATTGCCATGGGTTTAAAGTATACTTCGGGTAAAACATGTTTTATATGCTAATTACCATCTTCTCAACAGATTATTTAAAATATTTTTGCTTTTATGCGCATTTTAATAGCTTTTCATTAACATATGGTAGATAATAATCTAAAATTCTAAATTAAAAGCAATTTATTTAAATATCGTTTATCCTTGTTTTTAATTGAATTTTGTCTGCAATTCAGTCTACAGACTTAATTTTTTAAACGTTTCACAGAAATATATAGATTTTTACAAAAATTTGAAAGCTGTCGCGTGATAAGAACTGGCCTCAATTTGTATTTAGAGCAACTTGCATAAATAAACTTTAAACTTAAGTATTTTAGAACGCAAACAAACAATGGAGAGCTAAAAATATAAAATGATAAAGGCATTTAATAAGCGCGTATATAAACACTTTTTCTCTCATGCTTGATATTTTCATTTTTTAGTCTCATCTTAAGCAATACGTCTCACGAAGAAAGTTTTTTTTTTTTTTTTTTCAATTTAAGTCTCATCCAAAAAAATTCTTTTTTTTTTTTTTTTACTTTTTTTTTATACACTTTTTCTTTTAAAGAATATTGCGTGATCAAATATTGCGGTATGAATGCGGAAACTCAGAATTCAAAATTACTCGGTCATCGTTCGCCAACAGAAATCGAAAACAATGGTTTTGTTTCAAATTATTCGCTAGATTCTTTTTTTCCATAATTCTATACCCTCCTCGAAATTGCTATAGGCCATCTTTAATTCTTTTCCCTGATATCCCTTCTTACTTTCTTCATTTTTTTTTCTTTTCTAGAAAGTAGCAAGATAATTAATTCTACTGATTTGCCAAATGCTTCTAGTGAAGATCGCATAACTGACGCCTATCCTTCACAGATCTATAGATTAGATGGTGTAACTTATACTGTATGCCACATTGATATTTCTTAATTTCAATATCCTAATGGTTTATTTCTCCTTTTTTTATATTCCCACCTCAGAATTTGAGTGACTCAGATTTTTAATTACCCCCATTTTTCATTTTTAAGAAATAGATTTTTAAAAAATCTATATGATATCAATGATATTTAGTTAATTTTTTTTATTTTAATGTATTAAACTCCTTCTAGATTCTAAAATGGCCATTGTTGGTATTTTTTTTTTTTTTCTCCCCTCTATTTTCCATTTTTTTCCATTTTTCTATTTTTTCCATTTTTCCATTTTTTTTTTTTTTGTTCCTGTTCATGTCTTGAATAATAATAGTTTTCACACTGAATAACTATTCGATTTAGATTATTGCATGCATTTTTCTGCTTATGAATTTATTCGTCTACTTTCTCGTTCGTCAACTTGTTCTGTTATATGAAAAATTCATTGTATGGAAAGGAGAGCCCCAAACTATTCGAAAAAAGCTCATGTCCGCACGCTCTTATCAAGAATGGCTAACTTCTGCTAGAGCATTAGATGAATATTTTAATTTGATGCCATGGAAGTCTATAACAGCCAGTCCATATTATGATTATAAACTTATAAATTCTGTCATCCAAAAAATGAAAACAAATTCAACTAACTGGAGTCGACTGGCATCCATTTGCCTAGAGAGTACTTGTAAAAGTAATTTAGCTGGTATAGAGCATGGTTCTTTGTACGAGAATTGTTATAGTGGTACAAAAACGTTGATAGAAAATTATTATGCAACTACTTTGACTTCGTTGCATGGAATAGCCATGTCTCCACTAAAATATGAGGAAAAATTAGAATTTTTTAAAAGAGCTTGTCAATTGTATGGTCGAACAGCACTTTGTTTATCAGGTGGTGCTTCGTTTGGACTTTTTCATGCGGGTGTGGTGAAAGCTTTGTTAGATGCAAAGTTGCTACCTACGGTAATCACCGGTTCATCTGCTGGATCCTTTATTGCAGCCATGACCTGTTGTCGTACTGATGAAGAATTAAGTGTTTTATTGAACTCGAGTTTTCATGAAGATATCGCGATTGTTCAAGATGGGGTGTTCAAACATTTGTACCAAAGGGTTCAAACCGGTGCCTTTTTTCATCCTAGTCAATTGAAAGAAAAAGTGTTATGGGCTACCATGGGCAATATGACTTTCTTAGAAGCTTACCAGCGTACAGGACGGATTTTAAATATTTCATTGATTCGCACTGCCCCTCATTTACCTCCAAAGTTACTTAATTACTTATCAACGCCTGATGTGCTCATTTGGTCAGCCATTATTGCTTCGTGTGCATTGCCTGGAGTATTGCATCCAGTTCAGTTAATGTATAAGTCACCAGAAACACAAGATGAATTACCTTTTACTGCTGCAGGAGAACTGTGGCAAGATGGCACGATTCGACTAGACATGTATTTATAATTTTAATTATCACAACAAGATAAAAAAAAAGAATAAGCATCCTCATTGTCCTTTTAATTCTTCTTCTTTTTTTTTCTTTTTTTTCTTTTTTTTCCAAATTCTAATATGCCTAAAATTGAAATTGAATGAAACATCTTCACTAGACCTACCAATGAACTGCATAGGAAATTCAACGTGAATTTTACGATTGTAAGCCAAGTGAATCCACATATTCATGTTTTCTTTTTTGAAGGGAAAAGAGGAACTGGAGCCCCAGCGGCACACCGAGGTGGACAAGGTTGGAGAGGTGGCTTTATCTTGTCTACGTTAGAACATTATTTAAAACTTAATTTAATGAAATGGTTAAAATTAATACGAGATTTAAATTTATCTCCGATTGTTTATCGTCAAGACTGGAGTGCAGCTTTTTTACAAAAGTTTCATGGGAATATCACCATTTTGGTTCGCTCGCTTCTTTTCATTTTATTTTCACTTCACTCTTCTTTTTCAAATTTTCTTGACTGCTTAGTAATAAATAATTCGTTGAAAGATTTTCGTTCTGAACGACATTTTTTTTTTCCTTGTTAATGTTTTGGTCGATCTTCTTTCGTTAAAACTAAAAATGGACATCTTTAGCCCAATCTGTCAGTTTTCCATTACTTTTATCTCTTCAAAAATCCATTGAAGAAAGATTTAGATGCATATTTAATTAGTGGACAACGAAACACATGGTAAGGCGAAAGAGATTATAAATGAAACCACTTTTTATTTTCTTTTTATGAGGTTTCTCTCTTTTTTTTTTTTTAAACAGCTAGTTATAGATGAAGCAGACCGTATGCTTGAAATTGGCTTCAAAGAAGACATAGAAAAAATTGTTAGTCATCTTCCTGAGGGTAGACGTACACTTTTGTTTTCAGCTACTTATCCCAAAAATGTAAAGGAACTCGTGCAATCTACATTGAAGCCAGGTTATGAATTAATCAATACTATTTCTCCTGAGGATGTGAATACAGTTCAATCCATCAAACAATCGTATCATGTTACAACCATGTCTGAACAGTTTATTCAACTTCATTCTCTTTTAAATCGTGGAATGAACAGTGGTCAACCATTTAAGTGCATTGTTTTTTGGAACACTTCGAAAATGACAGCTGCCATGGCCAATTTATTTCGTGAAAGTGGATTTCGCCGTTTGTTTGAACTTCATTCGAATAAAGATCAGAAACATCGTGCACGTGTTTCTCAAAACTTTCGAAACTGTGACAGTGGGGTCTTATTCACTTCTGATGTGAGTGCACGTGGTGTGGATTATCCCGGTGTGCATTTAGTGATTCAAATGGGTATCCCTTCCAGTAAAGATCAGTATGTACATCGTATCGGTCGAACAGGACGAGCCGGAAAATCAGGTGAAAGTCTAATTTTTATATCACCTTTCGAAAAACCATTCTTAAACGAACTTTCGGAATTACCCCTTTCTTCCACTTCAGTTTCTGAGACTGACAATCTCTTAGACATGGATATTCTCAGATCCGCCGAAGGAGATCGTGCTTTCTCTAAATCCTCGATTTCAAAAGGTGCCTCGTCCGTAGACCCTTATGATATCCAAGACGCTTTATCTAGTTACCTCGGATTTTACCAAGGTAAATCAGACATGTTTAAATGTCTTCCAAACTCTAAATCAATGTTTATAGAAGAATGGAATCAATTAGCACTTACCCTAGGCCTTGAAAAACCTCCTCCACTTAATTCACAGGCCCGTGCTATGTTCCTCAACGAAGAAGAAACGACTTACAATAAGTATTCAAATCGTAGACCGTCCTCTTTTCAACGTTCGAATTGGCGTTAATATTTATTTTTCTAATGATAATATCCTTATTTAGTGTATGTCAAGATTTTTTTTTTTTTTTTTTTTTTTTCAGATGCAATGCAAGACTATGATCCAATGT
>JADGJU010000106.1:0-16736 GCA_026937265.1 Coelomomyces lativittatus
AAAAAAAAAAAAAAAAAAAAAAGGATTAAACTAAAATAAAAAGGCAAGGTGAAAGTGAGAAACAATCCGAGGCGTAGAAGTAAGAAAATCAATGAAAGAGAGAAGAATAGTGAAAACAAAACAAAAAATAAAAATGTAAACAAAAAAAAAAAAAGAAAAAAAAGAAGAACGAAAGAAAGGAAATAGGAAACAATTAGGTTTTGAAAATATGGCAGCCAAAAAAACAACCGCAAAGACTTTTTAATATTATTAAAAATAATAATAATAATAAAATCTATACACTTAAAATGCTAACGAGAAAAAAAAAAAAGTAAAATAGAGAAAGCAGATTTGTCAAATGTTAGAGAAGTGAATAAATACATACCCAGACATCATAAGTGCTGTAAATGGATTTTGAGTTTGTTGGATTTGTTGAGATTGGCATTGTGCTCCCTAGTTGAATCGAAAAAGAAGAAGGATTAAAAATACGAAAAAGCGTCCTCACATGGGTTCCTAATTTAAACAACCTTATAACTCAGCAAAAAAAAAAAAAAAAAAAAAAAAAAAGGAATCCAAACGTTTTACTCCCCAGTAAATTGGATTCGTACTTACCTTTAGTCGGATACCACAATAATGGTATTTCGATTGACCTCTTGTACCTAACCGTCGAGTTTTTAATTCTGGCCATAACACTCGGACCACTTTTCCAAACGTCGAAGAGTTGACAGGCACCACATTTTGAGAATCACAGTACCGTTTATATTGATCGTATAAATCTTGACGAGGAATATTAAAGTTTTCCATCAATTCGAAGTTGGCAAGTAACCTACATAGGTCGCATCCCACATCCACCCCCACCAAATCATCATCATCATCATCATGGATGTCCCATTGATAAATTAGTAAATAAATAAAAAATAAATAAATAAAATATACCCCCAAACTCTATTGACTTTTTTTCTTTTTCTTTTTCTTCCCACCTGAGCAACGTATGTTCTCTTTTACTCACACACTCTCTCAATCTCTCTCTCTCTCTCTCTCTCTCTCTCTATGTATATATATATATATTGGACCATCCCCACAACCCCTCTCCAAGGAATAGATTCAGAAAAAAAACGTCAAGTACCAGCAAGTCCCAAATAACGTCCGAGACCGGTCTCCAGCGATGCCGACAGGTGCTTCTCTAGCTTTCTGAGCTAAACTGTCCATGGATTCTTTATTTTCTAAAGTAAGCTGACGCATTTCTGAAGCTGAGTCCAAGGCTTCTTGAGACTGATGCTCCAGTTCATAGTCTTCTAAATAATCAAAAGTGTCTTCGACTTTCGTCGGGGTGGAGAGCGCTTGAGAGGATGACGTAGCAGGAGTAGCCGTCATCGTCGAAGTAGTAGTAGTACTGCTGTTAGAAGAAGTGGAGGGGGTGCGTGAAGGCGGGGTTCCTAAATAGATAGGTGGAGGAAGTTCATGAGGGACGAAGTTGGGAAGTAAATTAGGGAGGGTAGGAGACACCATCCGAACATCTTGTGACGATGAAGGGGTCGTGAGAAAGGTGGGATTAGGCTTTGAAGGAGAAGGATCCAGATGTGGCGGGCTGGCAGTGGCAGTGGTGGTGGTGGTTGAAAGAAGTGTGGGTGTAGCGGCAGGGATAGTATTGAGCGAGTTGGTGTTAGAGAGATGGGTGGTGGTAAGCATTTTTTTTTTTTTTTTTTTTTTTTAAATTTTTTTTTTTTTTTTTTTTTTTTTTGAAATGATTCAAACCAAAAAATTATCCTTATTAAACAAACATTTACTTTTTTAAAAAGATTTTTATATTTTTTATTTACATTCGAAAAATGTATGTTCATATGAATTTCTGTTACTTTTTTTTTTTAATTGTTAAGAAACTCAACGAAAGGAATGAAATATATAAGGAAGGTATGTGTTGGAGGCTAATTTATCTAGTTCATGTTTTCATTTTTCAATGTTATTACTTCAAACTTAAGGGATCTCTCTCATTTTCTTTTATACATACTAATCAGATTCAATTATTTATTTATTTTTATTTTTATTTTTATTTTTATTTTTTTTGCAATTTATTTGTTTAAAATAAAGTAGGTCATAAAATAAAAGTTAATCTTTACTATTATTTCTTTTTTTTAAAAAAAAGGTTTTCTTTATAATACATCATTTATATTTCCAGAAAAAAAAGAAAAAGAAATAATTGAACTGCATGAAGGTTTGTGTACATAGTATATGAAATGATTTAGTGTAAAATGAGCAGTAAAAATAACACGTAGAAAATGATGAAAAGGAGAAATACTTATGAAGAAAGGGGGATAATTTTCTTTTTCTTTTTTTTTCTTTTTTCTTACGCTGTGTTTCATGAAGTGCGTTTCAATTTGATTGTATGTTTTAAAGTTAAGAATTTTTTTTTTTTTTTTTCCTTTACAAAAATAACTAATCAAAAAACTGAAAATGAAAAATGAAAAACTAAAATTAAAACGCGTTAAATGCTAAAATCATACCCAAAGCGAATAAATTTTGTAAATAAGTTTTAAAATATATATTTTTATATAAATAAAATGGCTTTTTTCATTGTTTATTTTGATGCAATAAAAAAAAAAAATCATTTTCTAATTTGTCTGCAATTTTTATTTAGTTCTTCACTTACAGTTCGGATGGTATAAATATCTATGTACCCCCTTCTACCCCATGATTTTCCCTTCTCTTCGAACTTGTCATTTTCCTTTTTTTTTTTTTATTGCTATCAATTTTATTAATTAATTTCTATTTTTTTTTTTTTTTTTTTTTTTTTTCTTTCATGATTATGTTTATAAAGAGGTTACATATATCTACGAAAGAAGAATTCAATAATTTTTTTTAAATATATTTACTACTACAAACTTTTTTTTTTTTCCACCTCTTAAATTTTAGTTTCCTTTATCTTGGTTTACTTGTTATCCCTGCTCTTTTCTCTTTTCTTTTTTGTGGTGTTCATTTCTTTCAGTTCAACTTTTTTTTTTTTTTTTCTTTTTTTTTCTTTACCAATTGGTCTCCTAAACACGCTCAGCACGTTTATTTACATACTTATTTTTGGTTTCGTTAATAATGCAATTTAAGCTACATCCTTTCCATCTTTTTCTCGTATTAGTGCTTCTGAAAATCTCCTGGAGTAACGCTCAATTTGTTGGAGTGAACCCTATTGTACAGCAATTCCCATTCAACGTGGCGGCAGGCACACTGAACACATTGAACGGTGGATTTTTAAATCCATTTTCTGCCGCCAACTCGTTTCTTACGACTTCAGGAATCAACAACGCCATGCGTGTCACCGTGAATGGGAACCAAGTGTTACCTGCGCGGAGTACGACTCCCGCCGATAATACCATCACCATTAATTTAGTGAACAATCAAAATGATCAAGCAGGGAATCAAAATCAAGCTGGAGGTGCAGGAGGTGCAGGAGGTCAAGGGAATGCAAATGCAAATGCAAATGCAAACGATCAACCTATTCAATTAAATATTCAATTATCTCAAGATCCCAATCAAATGTTACTGAATTCTGCTCAAGTTCAACAACTTGCCTTGCAACAACAACAATTGCAACAACTCTTGATTCAACCACAACAACAACAATTTCAACAATTGTCAGCTCTTCAACAACAACAGTTACAGCAACTCTCACCTATTCAACGGCAACAATTTCTTCAGCTAACACCCTTACAGCAGCAGCAATTTTTTCAGCTATCACCATTACAGCAGCAGCAATTTTTTCAGCTAGCACCATTACAGCAGCAGCAATTCTTTCAACAACAACAGTTCCAACAACCCCAATTTTTCCAACAGCAACAACAAGTCCAACAGCCCCAATTTTTCCAACAACAACAACAAGTCCAACAACAACAATTTTTCCAACAACCACCCCAATTTTTCCAACAACAACAACAACAACAAACTACGGTAGGAATTAACAGTCTTGTACCGGTGCTTGTAAACAATGCTATCCGTGGCTTTGTCCCACCTCAGGTGATCACCCAAGTATTTGGAAACACTCCGGTCCCTGCCGGTGCGACACTGCGTAGTCCAGTGGCCCAATCTCTTCGGAACAATCAAGGCACACCTTTACTCAATCAAAATGGTCAGCCTTTGATCATTGGTGCTGGGACTCCGTTCCAATTACTTGCGAATTTTAATCCGAATGTGAATTAAAAACAAGAATAAAAAGCATTTTATTTACTTTTTTTTTTTTTTTTTACTTTTTTACTTTTTTGTTTTTGAAATTCGTGTGTTTGTGTGTTTGCGTGTGTGTGTTTGTTGTTTTTGTTGTTTCATTTAATTCGTAGAGTTTGGTTACACATATTGATTTGGTGTTGTTTGATTTTTTGTTCTGTATGGTTTTGGATTTACTTAATTTAATAATTAAACTAGTTTTTTTTTTTAATTATTTTTGATCATTGAACTTGAAACACTTAATAAAACAAAGAAAAGTTCAAAATACTATTAAAATGACTTTTCTGAAGAATAAAATTTTTTTAATTGAATAATAAAGTAAATCGTAAGCACCCTTTAACTGTTTAGAAGCTAATCTTCGACTATTAAGCAGCAGCACTTTACCAATTTATTAAGGTGTATGAACGGGTTTAATAAAAGGATATATCACAATTTCGGAAAATGTAGAAGGTAAAGTATTTAAGTGACAAATGAAAATCGAGAAGAAAAACAATTGCCTTTTTTTTTTTTTTTTTTTTCTTCTGAAAGTAGTTAAGTGAGTCGTAATAAAATACAACTATGACCATATAAAGAAGTCAATAAAAGAAAAACTAACTAATCGCGCCCCTCCCTTTCCCATCCCCTTGGTCTATAATTACAAGGATTATTATATATTTATATATTTTTTTTTATACTTTTTTTTCATTCTGTGTCGCTTCATTTTGAAGGTTGGCTAATTTTTGTTCAATGCAATAGAGAATATACTCATCCAAAAATGTTCGAACAATATGAAACGATCCAAAGGTGCTCATGGAACGTAACGTCAAATCTCGCATACATAAGGAACCATAAAATGTCCATTTTGTTATAAATTGTCGGGCTTGGTAAATATACCGAGCTGGATCACGTTTCTATATATAAAGACATGACGAAAAAAAAAAAAAAAAAAAAAAATAAAAAAAAAAAAAAAAAAAAAAATTAAAGACAAGCTCGACATTTTCAAAAAATAATGAAAAAAAAAAAAAATACCTCATCTAAAAATCTCAAAATGACACCATCTAACCAAGTGGTCCATTGCTGCAATTTAGACGAAGAACTAAGTAAATGTTTGATTTCCATTTCAGCGATTTGCATGACTTCCACTTTACGGCATTCAGTGATCCAACTGGCTTGGACTTTTATCCCTTCGAAATCCAATTTACTCCATTCGGTGAACATGAGATGCATGTTTTCAGCACTTTCTAGTACAAGGGCTGCACCTTGAGCTAAAAAATTTAACGAAGTGTACCGTTTCAATTGTTGACCAAAGACTTTGGCCATTTCCACCTTTCTAGCCACTAACATGGGGTAATACCCTTCCATCGCACTGAGTAACCAACTTTCCAATTGTCGTGAACAATGCCGTAACGCTTGGGTGACTTGGATAGGTAATTGTTGTAAAGGACTGGGTAAGATGTCACGTAAGATGGTATCGTACATCAACGAATCCCAGCGCCAAATACATTCAATGGTTTCCGGGGTGTTGACTAAGAGTCGAAACGGATCCGGTAAATGACTCCAAAAATTTCTTAACAACACTTCTAAATGATTAAATTGTAATTTTTGCATCAATTCTAAAAATTGGTACGCTTGGAGTCGGTACAATTGCATAAATTGGTCTATTTCTTCTAAAGTAAATCCGACGGGCACTGTTTGTTTCGTAAACGTTGGAAAGTCGGGTAAAATGTGTTGAAGACCGGCTTCTCCATCTTGGATTTGAGAATTTAAACGGGTTTGGTTGGTGACAATGCTAGAGAACGAGCATCATGAAGAGTAGAAAAAAGAAAGATTTAAATTAAAAAAAAAAAAAGAAAGATTTAAATTTAAAAAAAAAATTCTTTTAAGTGTTTTCTTTCGTAGTTGAGTTTATCTACACACTAACCTTATTTAAAAACAAATAAGGTAAGTTGTTGAAATAAAAAAACCATTTATTTCCCTTTATTACATTTAATTTGAAATGTAATTTTGTTTGATTTTACTTAAAAGCAAGAAGACGTGGAAAGTAAGAGGTTGAAGTGGAAAGTCAGTGCGTGTGGATTGATGGTCAGTCCAAGATTTCCTTCCTTCAATTCCATTTTTTTTTTTTCTTTTTTTAATGAACTCTCATTCCTAAATCTCAAGTTATTAACGAGTGAATGATGTTCTTTTTTTTTTTTTTTTTTAAATAAAAATTGAAATTAAACCATATCAACCTTTTGGTTCAATTGCATACTAGATGATTAGTATAATACGGGAAAGTAACCAAGAATAGGAGAGAGAGAGAGAGAGCAAGAGAGCTTTTTTCTCTACATCTCTACATCTCTACATCTCTACATCTCTATTTCTCTATTTCTCTATTTCTCTATTCTCTATTCTCTATTCTCTATTTTATAAAAAAATAAAAAAGATGAAAAGTTTAAGTCAAACCAAAGCTGCTCCACTACTTTTTTACTAGTCAGTAGGACTACCACTACCAAACCAACTTGATTTCGATTGCAAATTTTTTTTTTTTTTTTTTAATTTTTCTTTTTTTCACTCATTCACTCTCTCTCTCAAGTGGATAAGACCATACTCTACTTACGACTCATTGTTGATTCTAGCTTATTTATTTATTTATTTATTTATTTAATTAATTCT
This sequence comes from Coelomomyces lativittatus, assembly GCA_026937265.1. Classification (NCBI taxonomy): domain Eukaryota; kingdom Fungi; phylum Blastocladiomycota; class Blastocladiomycetes; order Blastocladiales; family Coelomomycetaceae; genus Coelomomyces; species Coelomomyces lativittatus. The sequence continues at coordinate 6,820 of JADGJU010000106.1, forward strand.
TAGTTGATTGACATCCATTCTTTTTTTCATTTCAGTGCATTTCATTGATTAATAAGAAAGACTCAATTGTCCATGGTATGTATTGATGTTTGTTTGTTTTTTTAATTTCTTATTTTAAAAAAATAAAATGTTTAAAAAAAAAAAAAAAAATCTCTTTTTATTCAATACATCCATTGAAAATGACAAATTATACTTACCATCTGTTCTCTTTATTCACCCTTTTTTGTGGTGTGTGTGTGTGTGTGTGTGTTTTCTTGATTGTATTGTTGAATAGGCAGTGGTAATCCGACTACGCTCTAGAGATGGCATGTTTCGATGTTCTATTCCATCCCCTTCTGAAGATGTATCCACTTTGTGGAATTGGGTAGTTTATTTACATTTGGTCTATCTCTCTGAGTTCTTTATTGCATAGTTTCCTTTTTTTTTTTTTTTTTTTTTCTCGAAAAATTTAAACTATGGTCTATGTTTTTCTTTTCGAGTATATACACATGGGTCGATGACGTTCATCCGATAGTTTTGGGGGTATGAAAAAAAAAAAAAAACGCTTCTTAACATCAATACACTTTATTTAAACTTTTTATCTCGATTTTACATTTCTGATCTTTTTAGGCCTCTACGAAATTAGTGCGTCCATCCGGTTCATTTACTATGAAAACTGAATTTGGTAAAAATTTACCTACTTCTGGCATTTCATTGATACAAGCTGGTTTAAAGTACACTACCTAACATCCCTTTTCCGTGACTAAAGTAGAAATGAAAAAAAAAAAAAAGAAAGAAAGAAAGGAAAGAAAAAAGACATAGATACATCTACATACAAATTTATTTTAATAAATTAATTTCTAATTTATTTTTTTATTTCTTAGGCATGGAGACATAGTTTCAATAGATTTCCCATCTTCTATGGAAGAAACTAAGAATGAAAATTCGACTATGTTACCTTCATCAACTTTCTCCTCAGTAAATTCCTCGTCTTCCAATATACTAGAAGTGGATCCTGTAAATAAATATTTGGAATCTCTAGATGGACTCATCCATAGGCAACGGGATCCGAACTTGTATCTATTTTGTTTCCTGTCTAACCATGGATTTCTTTCTTTCTCTCTCTATTTTTTTTTTTTTTTTAAAACTAAAACTGAAAAAAATCGTTTAGACTTATTTCATTCATGGGTTTTCATTGATACATTATTCTTTTTTTAAATTTTTAAATTTTATTTTTTAATATTCTAAAGTTGCAGACACGGTGATAAAGGCATGTGCGAATATTGCTCACCTTTAGAGGTATTTTTATTCCTTTTTCTTCTTCACTTAATTATATTCTTACCACTCCTATTTCTTTCATGTTCGCTCTTGATTGACCACTTACGCTTGAATGATCTCAGTTAAATGTTTACATTGACATTCATGGCTCTATGTATATATTTATAAATACCTATATAAATTTATTTTATTCAATGTCAACCTTTTTTTTTTTTTTTCTTTTTTTTTCATTTCGTTACGTTACTTAGCCTTACGATAAACATTATATGCAAGCCAATAAAATTAAGCATCTCTCGTTTCACTCTTACCTTCGCAAACTTTTAGGTCGCTCTAGTCTCAACAAAAAAACTTCCACCACTTCAAATTTAATGATCCATCCTTTGTCACCAATTTCGTATCGTATACCTTCCAACTGTACTGGTGGACACGCACCATGGCCCGCAGGGATTTGTTCAAAATGCCAACCCAGTGCTATTTCACTCCAACTTCAAACTTATCGGATGGTAGACCATGTGGAAGTGGAATCTCCTGAAGTCATTGATCGATTTTTATATTTTTGGAGAAGAACAGGGTATCAAAGATTTGCATTTTTATTTGGAAAGTATCTACCCTATGATAAAGTCCCTTTAGGGATGAAGGTGGTGGTATGTGCTTTGTACGAACCTCCTCAAACCAATGCCTTGGATGGATTGGAATTAACGTATTTATTTGGAACTACTTCGACGAATGATCCTTTGAATGAATCTAAGAAAGAAGCCAAACGAGAATTTGAAAATGCAGTGTATACGGCACAGCAATGCGGACTTCAATTAGTCGGCATGGCCTTCACCGACCTTGAAGATGATCATCAAGGGACTGGGAAAGTCTTGTACAAACGTCATGAACATAGTTTTTTTCTTTCTGGATTAGAAGTGAAATTAGCCGCGTACATGCAGCAACAGCATCCATGTTCTACTCCGTACTCGTCTACAGGAACCTATGGAAGTCGATTTGTGACGGTGGTTGTTTCTGGAAATGCAGAAGGAGGGATTGAACTTGAAGCTTACATGGTGAGTGAAACGGCCGTGGCCATGTTTGATGCCAACTTAATTGAACCTTCGACGTCACCTTCCTTGCTTCTTGTCACCGATGCTCCATATGTCCCTGATATTTTGTACACTGAAAAAAATGAATACGGCACTCAAGTATCGAAAAAGGCCGCGCCTTCTTTCCCTTGTGATTATTTATTGGTCAATTTAACGCATGGGTTCCCTTCTCAACCTACTCCTCAATTTCTAAACACGTATCCGATTGAACATCGATTTAATGATCCACAATCCATCACCACGTTACAATCGTTTCTTCAATCGGGTCCAAGTGCACCGGATTTTCATTTTTTATTACATTTACGTCAACTGGACGTACTTCCCCATGACGCATTTCAAGCGTTGTGTCATGCATCCACTTGGACACACATGGATTTCTCGAAACTTCAAACGTACCTTCATCCTTTGGCTCCTCCATCGCCTCCACTGTCGTCAAGTTCGAACATGGTGGTGGATGATGATCCGGTTTGGAGTTGTTCGCATTGTACTTTTCATAATCCTAGGAATGCACACGATTGTGAAATGTGTGGATTACCTAAATAAGTGCACTGTTTTTTTTTTTTTGTTTTGTTTTTTGTTTTTTCCCGGAAAAGTGTAAAGGAATTTTTAAAAAAAAACAAAAAATTTGGATTCGAAATTTTTTTTCTTCATGGATTTCTATTTTTTATTTTCCCTCCGCTGTTTTTTCATTTTATTTTATTTTAACTTTCTTCTTCAAATTTTTGTTTCTTTTTTAATTTTGTATATCAACATTCTTAAACTTATCGTTTTATTCGTCTTTTTATTTCTAATTCTTTATTTTTCTTTTAAAGAAGTTAAATAGTATATGGAGGCACAAAGTTGTGTGACTGATATCCCCAATTGAGTTCACTTCGTTTGGAATTGAAATCACTTGTTCGTTTTTTTAAATTATAATTCAATTTCACTAGATGCCGGTTATATATTTTTTAAAGTATGTATAAAAACTTTAACATTGGTTAATGGAATTTAAATATATACAGACGCTTGATTCGTTTCATTAAACAATTAAAAAATGTTTTAATGGATATTCCTTGAACTATTTTAGACATTCGACGAGAGAACCTTTTTTTTTTTTTTTTTTTTTTTTCCCTCCAAACCACACTTGCTTTTATAAAAAAAACTCAACCAAATAAAATTCAATGGTTTTAAAACAGTGCACTGGATATTTTAGAAAGTTACGAAGCAATGTATTATCAATATGTAATCTATAGAAATAAACAAATGAATGAAGTCCCGTAAGTCCTTGTAGCATACTATGAGATTTGAAGTTTCTTTAAAGGTACGTAGAAACTGTTTTGGAGCGCTTTGTCAGTTAAGCAAAAAATGAGGGGAGGGATCAAATCAATAAGAGGTATACAGAAACCCACCGAGGTTTCTTGAAAAAAAAAAAAAAAATTAAAAAAAATACATTAAAAACCACGAATTTTTGGAATACTTTGCTTTTTTTTTTTCAGTATAAGTATAAAAAGTTTATTGCAAAGTTAAAGCCGTTCGTCTCTTTTTATTTCAAAAAAGAAATAAAGAAAAAATAATAATAATAATTTCAAGGATATATATATATTACATTTTAAAAAAAAATCATTCATCTCAAGCCATATAAATATAATTCTGATGATCATCTCCAGCTCTTTCTAAGTATTGTTTTTCAATCAACTGCTCAATGCACTTTTTTATAATTCCTGGCGTAGGATGAAAGCGTGTTTGAGATTGTTCCAACACTAATGTTACTAGTTCTTGATGACTCAATTCTCTTCTGGATTTCATTATACGGACAATGGTTGCCTCAAGAAATAAACGTCGATCCTCATTCAAAGATTTCTCATTATACTCAGTGGTTGTTTCATAGGCTGAAGCCATATTTAACTTTATTTTAGTACGCTTAGACGTGAACTTTAAATTTAATTCTATCTCCTTAGCATTTAAAGTAAGAAGTTGGATTTCAGTAAAACTTTGAACCAATTTCTCAAATTCGGATGAAGGCATTGGTAATAGTTTTGACACTTCACCCATGGAAATGGTGGTGACATGATTTAACATAGATAGAATAATAAAATGATATAAGGCCATACTGATTTCATAACGTTTATCGAATCCATGCAATTTCACATCCACTAAAAAAGAACGTTCATTAAAAGAAGAGAGGAAGAGAAAAAATAAGTAAATAGAATAAGACTGCTCAAGATATGTCATAAACCATTTTTAAAGAAAGCATAAAAAGTATAGAAAATTCAACTTTATGTAGACAAATATTTTTTTATTTTACTTTTTTAAAGTACCTCGACACAAGTGCCATAACCATGTTAATTTCCGACCATTGTATTTACGATTATAGAAATCGTTAAAAGCGGATATGGTTACTTCCAATTCCGATGGTAAAGAATGAAACTGGATCGTGTTGATATGAGACACAGGCCAAGCGCCTGCCGTTAAAACCAAGGGTGCAAATTCATTGATAAAACGAGCTTCATTGAATTCTAAAGTTAATTCATGACTTAAATGAACATCAGTCAGCATCCGTTGAAGTTTACTAGTGTACTCCACACCGCATGCTAACTTAAGTTTAGACAACATCAATTGTTCGATTTCATGATTGAACGAAGTCTTAAGAATTAATCTTTTGGCTAACAGGCGAGAATAATATTTTTGAAACACATCTTTGTCATCGATGTAATTAAACAAAAGAATGACCGTATTCAATTGCTGGTCGATCCATTGCTCAGAAGATTCAGCAGACCTTTTAAGAAGAAAATCACAATATTTCGATAGAAGCTCGGGGAATTTAGTATTCGACGTATTCACTAAGCTTCGAAAAGCCTACAAAATAAATATATGAACCATTAAAAAAAAAAAATGAAATAAAATAAACTTCCGAATTAAAGGATTTTTAAAAATCATTCTTTACAGAGGGGTAAGAAAAAAAAAAAAAAAAAAGGAGGCAGGGGGGAAATGAAATGAAATGCGAAAAAAAAAAAAAAAATAATAATAATAACACAATTTACTTTATCTAGAGATGCTACAAACGAAGGGTCCATTCGAAACCAATTTGCTATTTCATCTGAGCGAGCTTGTTGGAACGATCCTAACTCATCTACTAATAGGTTTGGGTCCTGTTGAATGATAATAATACAGATTATGAACGTCACAATAGTGTTGGAAAATCAAAATAATGAAAAGACAAAAAAGGCTATGATAAAAACAAAAATAAAATGGTACTTAAGAATAAACCATATATTTATTTTTTTGAGGGAGATTTAGGACTTAAAGTTGAAATTCCAAATTTGACGTACCTGAGATAGGTAATTCTTTCCTTTGTCTACTACGAATTGTTCATACACGGAAGTTAATAAGTTAACGCCATCTGTGATAATGGAAAGAAGGCGATACGCAAGTTCACAATCTAAATTCCACAAGTCGTAAAAAAAAAAAAGAGACGAAGCTCAAAAAGTAAGCATGGAAAAGAAAATTAAAAGCACGAAGAGATAAGAATTTCAATCCATTCTTCAAAAAAAAAAAAAAAAAAAAAAAGAAAGAAAGACCTTTTTTTCTCCCATTAATTAGCATATCGTTGAAAGCGAGATAAATTTTTTCGCTATGATTAGCAACGTATATGTTCGAACATTCAAAAATAATCTAAAAAACATTTAATGTAAATTAATATTATTAATTTTTAAAGACATTATACACAGAATAAATTTTAAAAATAACAAGATACGAATTTAAAAAAAAAAAAAAGTTTTGGAATGAAGGAAGCAAGGAAGAATACTCTTTAGTTACAGAACTTCTAAACTAACAAATACCTTGTCAACGGAAACAGGAAGCAAATATCTTCGTAACCGTTCCGTTTCTTGATTTAAGCGCATGTCCGCCTGTGAAATGAATCAAATGAACGTGTGAAAAACATGAGAGCGAAAGAATTAGAAAAAATATTAGCGGTAAATGAGTGAAAAAAATGTTCAAAGGAGAAAAAAAAAAAAAAAAAAGAAAGGTTTATTAATTTATTTATCTATTTTTTGGGTTTTTAAAAAATAATACCATTTCCATAAATTCAGTTACATCTAATTCATTTGCATATCGTTGACTTTCTTCTTTGTAGTAGTCTCGAGTTTCCATCAGAAAGATGGATTCGTACTCATTAAAATACAAATGCATTTTGTTTTCTTCATTGAATGCGAGTATTGCTGAAGTAAAGAGGTTAAAAAAAAGGACAGTAAAACGTAAGTGAGACAAGGGAAAATGAGAAAAAGAACAAAAAATAGATAAAAAGAAACAGAGAGAAAGAAAGAGAAGCCCTTCTATAAGTGGGATCATGAAGGGAAGGAATGAAGTTTACATTGTACAAAATTAGAAAATGAATGAGAAACGTTTAGAAATGAAAACACCGTACATAAAGAAGTCGCAAAAGTTAAGCAAGCTTCATGATCATAAGCAGACGAGTTACTTTGATTTTCACGGTCTAAGCGAACTGCGGTGAGAACCAATTCCATCAATACATTTTTTAATGGTTCAAAAACATTGGATTTCCAGAAATAAAGAGCCAACTAAGTATAAATTAGTATAACAGAGCTAACTGAAAAAAAAAATATCATATATATTAAAAAAGAAAAAAGGACTAGGAAAAGGTATCCCACATGCTATAAATTGATAAACACGTCATAATAAAAAAGTGAAACTCGGTTATCACTCACGTGTAAGAGAAGGGAAAAAAAAGGAGAAAAGAGAAAAGGGAAAAGGGAAAAGGGGAAGAGGGCGGTTTGACGACATTCCATACTTGATCAATTTTTTGTTTTTTGTAGGGACTGTTTTTAATCAAATGATTTTCTTCCGTAACGATTCTAAGTCCAGGGGACATTTTAATATCACGAAACGGAGTGCACAGTACTTTGTTAAGGTAATCACAAATGATATTGGTGTGTGCCACAGCCGCTTGAAAGTGATCCCATTGACTAGCATACGTCTTTAAAGCATTGACGTGCTCTTTAATTTGCTAAACATAAACACATAGGAAAGAAGGGGAATAATAATAATAATAATATTAAGAGATGAATGGAATGGAATGGAAAGGGGAGGGGGGGGTTATATTTTGAATACATGTTGGATAGACACTACCAAGAAGTAGTAGTAGCGGGGGGGTACCCACTTTAGAGAGATCCTGGGTATGATGGTTCAAAAAGTTGGCCATGCGTAAAAAGAGTTCTTCATGCATAGGTTTAGGATAAGAGTTACACATAGCATACACGGATCTATACATATATTTCGTTTTAATTAATTAAAAAAAAAAGAAAAGAAAAAAAAAGAAGAAAAAGTTGGAATCATAGAAAGTTAACACAAGGTGTATGTGAAAAGTAAACAAAAGTGATGTTTGAGAAAGGAGAAAGAAAGTTTCAATGAAAAATGTACACTACTCATATAGTCCCATGCCTTGAACTGGGATTTCGTTAGGGAAAGTAAAAATAGTTCGAATGTCACGAATAAATTCATTAAAAACAGCATCGAAATCAATTCTTTTTCGACGCATTGAAAATGGATTGAATTTAAATTAAAAATTGGTTGTTACGTGAATGAAGAAAGAAGCCAAAATGATTTGAAGAGTGAAAGAAGAAGAAAAAAGGAAAGAGAAAACGAAAGAAGCAAACAAAGTAGAACAGAAAAGACTAACCAAAATTAAAGACAATTTTAAATTTTACTGAAAGAAAATTTAAAAAAAAAAAAAAAAAAAAAAAAGAAATTTCGATTTTATTTTATTTTATCTTTTTCTTTTTCAGACCTGTTTTTGATCAAATTTTTAGGAGTTCTTCAAGAATTTTCTTTCTTTTCTTTACTTCTTAAGTCTCCCTCCTCTATCCGCCACATATCACCTCAAAATTAAACACACAAATACATTCGTACTTCTTTCAAAAAATGAACTGTCCATCTCTCATTTCTATTAAGTAAATGCAGTGGAGAGAAAAAAAAAAAGATTCTTTTTCCCCTGATCAATTTCTTTTTATTTTTAACACTTCCACCCTCGTTTGCTTTCATGAACAGGAAAATTTAAATTTCACAAAGGAATATATGCATATCAAAGACTGAATTAGTGTGCCATTGGTTTTTTTCACAATGTCAGAGAAACCAATATCAAAAAACTCACGTTGGTTTCCTCGCTCCCCTCCAAAAAAGAGTTCAAAGTATTCATTCTTTTTCTTGATTTTTTTTTTTTTTTTTTTTTTTTAAATCTCCAAGTTTAAAATTCTTTATTAAAAAATCAAGAAACAAAGTGAAAAACATCGTTTATTTATCAATAGGTTTAGAGTATGAAAAAAAAAAACATCGTCACTTACATCAAAATGGTTAATGTTTTTTCTCGGGAGAATTTTTAAAAAAAATTAATTAATTAAAAAGAAGGAAGAACTACATTGCATGAGATTATTGTTTTTGAGTTGGAGGAGGACGAGGACGTTTTGGACGATTAGGATCTGAACGTTTTATGTAGCTAGCACCTACAATCTTTGTAGACGGTCTAATATGACTTGATTTAGATTCCTTAGGTTTGGCTTTGACTTTTTTCAATTCAAGTCCAAGAGATTTTGTTAACGCCTGTTAAGTAAAAAAAAAATTATATATATTCATTGTAAGAAAAGAAACAGCAAACAAAGAAACTCCTTGAATTTTCGTAAAAAATAAAATTTGCTTAAATTCATACAACAAAAATTGATAGGATGAAAATGTAAAGCTTTTTTTTTTACATCGTGAAAGATAAGTAAAATGATAAATACAAAGGTGGTGTCGTCAACAATGAGTTCATTTGTTTGAAGTGCAGATACTTCTGGAACATAATTATCTTTTCGTTCACGTTCTTCTTCTTGAAGTTTGAAAGAAATACCACGGACAGGACCTTTTTGAATACGTTTCATTAAATGGGTAATAAATCTAATCAAAAGTAAGTCAAATTAGCACAATGGAAAAAAAAATTCAAGGAATGTATCGAATAGAAGCATTCCTTGACAGTACTCTATCTTTAAAACTTTTCTATTGCAATAATCCGTTTTATGCATAAGAGAAGCAAGTGTCAACCCGGCATATATATATATATATCAGAAAGAAAAAGAGAGGAAGAGAGAAAGTTGCTTACCCAGCAATTTTATTACGAAGTCGTTTGGAAGATGGGTTAGACACTTCATTGACTACTTTTTTGTTTGAATGGAAATCATTGTTGAGACGGGTGTAGTGTCTTTCGATCACAAGACGTGAGGCTTTTTTAATGGTTTTAGTTCGAACTCGACCCACTGTTTAAGAAAGAGAAATGGCGGATGAAAGAAAATTCAAATGGAATCCAAGTTTTCATAACGAGAATTTTCAGGGTAGTGTATTTCATATTTCATTTTTTTTTTTAAGGCGAGAAGTGCATGTGTTATTCAGATCATTCGTAGAATAGTCGAAGCATAGGAATTTTAATAGTCGTAGGGATGAAGTTTGAATGTGTTGGAGTTCCGTACGTAAGAATAAGGAGGGGAGTTGAGTTGACCAAGACCACACATACCACACCCCATTATCAAAAAAAAAAAAAAAAAAAAAAAA
>JADGJU010000107.1:0-16710 GCA_026937265.1 Coelomomyces lativittatus
TTTTTTTTTTTTTTTTTTTTTTTTTGTCTTCAATAAATCTTAATTTTAATAAAAGAAAATAATGTTAGAAATGGATTAAAAATACAATCAAACCAATAATAATGGAAAGAAGTAGAAACTTTTAAAATGAAAAAATGCATTGAAAAAGGAGGTCTTTGTTATTATAAATTAAGTTAATTAATAATGCATGATACATAAAAGATAAACATGCAGAAACTTCCTTTTTTTTTTTTGTTTTTTGACTTTTTTTTATTTTCTTCTTTGAATTCTTTCTCTTTCACTAACTCTCAATCCGACATTTCCCCACACACAGATCTGCCACTGAGAGCCTCCTCTCCGCCTGGGATACTAATGGAAGAAGAAAATCGAGCATTGTTTTTTTCTAACCAACAAGTTACGTTTTGAATATTTTTTTGCGCTGGATTTATACATCGATCGTTCGAATTTCCAGATTTAATAAATAAAGACACTTTATATTTGTTATATACTTAGGAAAAGTAGAGAGGGGGGGAATAAAAAGCCTAGGATAAATCTTTATCGAAAGGACATGAGCTTAGCTCGTCAAGGTAATTATTTTACATATGCATAAAAAATAAAAATAAAAACATAAATAAAAAAGAGAAAATTGTGAGTAATTCATATACTTTAATAAAAAAAATCCATTCGAATTTCTCTACTTAATTTTCCTGTTCAATTTTTTACTTTAAATTCCTAATATATCTTCAGCTTCAACATCGAATGAGCCCATTTTGGAATGGAATCTTTTAGAAGGAACCAATGATGAAGAGGAAATTTTTTTGGAAACGTAATTTTCTTTTTAAGCTGCTTACATACTTAAATTTTTCATCCTAGTAAACGTTTTTCATAACTTTTTTACATGCATTTATCTTATTCCTAGTGGTAATCTTATGGAATCCTCGAACTATGATAAAGTTTTAGGCACTCTTGAAAAGAATTTATTAGAAGGTAAATGAAATGATGGATGAACTATTTCTTTAATAAACCACTTTAAACCTTCTTTTCCTTCTGTTTTTCTAACACTCCTAAAGAATGAAAGAAAGTGAAATAAACATTAAAAACAGAGTTCAATGATGAAATACCTTTCCCCCTAAAATTCATTTAAATGTAAATGCATATACTTTTTTTTAAAATGTTGTAGATGGGAAGCTAGAAGGTATCCAATGTCAATTCTTAGACAAGCATCGTCAATCCTTTTCGCTTTCGGATCCAATGTTATTTAATTTATATGTATGCCCACTAATTCTTCCGCCGCCCACTAACAAACACACACATACTCCCACACCATTATGATATTGTTAAAATGTGTTAAAAAATATCAAAATCATCTTTCTTTTCTTTCATACTCACATATATACATGCGTAATTTTTTTTTATTAGAAAAAAACAATGCTCGATTTTCTTCTTCCATTAGTATCCCAGGACTTTCCAGAATTTCAAATAGATAGTTTTATGAATTGGTGGTACATGTCTTTTTCATTATGCGATTTGCCACGAATTCTTTTTTTATTTTCACGTTTACTTATGTAGATATATATTTTTTATTACTTAATGGACCGATTGTTCGATAAATTTTTTACCATTAAAAAATGGAAGTGGATGTTCTTATTTCTTGTGAGCCTTTTAAGAATTAGATTTTAATTTTAATTCCGGTGTTGAATATCTTTATCTATATATGATAAGTGATCAACAATCCATAGAATGCGATATCATAGATTGGCTTCGAACTTTGAATGACGCTTCCAGATTTCAAGAGTGGATGCAATCTTTTAAGGAGGTATGCTATTAATAAAAATAACATTTTATTTTTATTTTTTCGAAGAAATCAAAAAAGAAAATGTGTGTATAAGTATTTTAATCAATATTATTAAATTTTCTTTAATTATGTTAGGAGACCATGATTGATTTGTCCGGCGTGATAACCACAAGGTCTGCTGCTCCCTTACGATAATTTTAAAAATTTTAGTAAATGGAGAGAAATATGTACTCATATAATTGTTTTGTATACTATCAACAAGGAATGATAATTCTTGTAATTCTTATTAGCATCAAAAAAGTTCATTATTTTGGAATCGTTAAATAAGTACATTAAAATAATCAATTTTAAATGCTGCAGAAAGTCCTTTTTATATTTTCGATCCTGAAAAGTTTTTTTTAAGCTTTTATGCATGAAGAATTGAGAATAAGTCAATAAAAAAAAAAAATACAAAAATATTGCAAGGGACAGAAGATGTACATGGTAAAGATCAATTGCCGAATAAGAAAAACTATTTCTGGTATGTAATCTCATTGAAATTTATGTTTAAGAGAGAGCATATATATTCTGATTGGGTGTGAAATAAAAATTGAAATCTTTTTATGAGAAGTTTTCAAAAAATGATTTCTTTTTTGTTTTTCAACTTTACGAAATACATTTAAACTCACTTTCCTACACTTGAAATTCATGTTAGCTACATTAATTTTTGTATTATCATTTTGCAAATAAAGAAAGTAGTTTGAATTATGATTTACCAAAGGAATAGGCAAGAAAAGAAAGAATGAGTGAGAATTAAGAAAGAGCTTTCTGATAAAGAGAGGGAAAGGAAAATGAAATTATTTTTTAAATTTGCTTAAGAAAAAAAAGAAAAAAAAAACAAAAAAAAAAAAGAGAAGTGAGGCAGAGGTACTCTTCGATGAATAACCAAAATATTTTTTTAATATTCAAAGAGAATTAGACACTTGCTTTTCTAGTTAGGATTGGGGAATACCAGCGCATGCGTTAGATTGATAGTTATTACAAATGGATTTTGAAGTGCACATGGTTATGGGATGATAAATCAAGCATTCATGAATTGGTGGAAAGTACACGTGTAATGAAACCGATGGGGACGGAGAAGGATTAGCGATGCAGTGAAGTCCTATAGAATCTAAAATTGCAGATAGAAATCGAGGTATACAATTCCAAAAAAAAATTAGAAATAATCAATTAAAAAAAGTAAAAAAGACTTCATTATTAAAAAAGGTACCATGAATGTAAGCAACTTGGTTTAAGCTTAATTGAGTGATAAGGACTGGTTTCAATGTTGAAGAATCAAAGCGAGTTTCAATAAGGTTTCCGTGTAAGACTTTCTAAAAATAAAAAATAAAAAATAAAAATAAAAATGCCAACAACTCAAGGAAAAGATGGCTGAAAATTTAAAAAAAAAAAAAAAAAGTACGAAAGTACTTGTTCGCGTTTCGATATAGTTTGAAGAATTAAAATGTAACTTACCATACAACAGTGCGCTCCATTATGATCATGAATTTGACTTTTATGATTTGGGCCCCAACATAATAAAAGAATATGAAATTGTTCGTGAACCTGATCAATTAGATTTCGAGCATATGTCCATTGATTAAAGTGCGCATAGTCCCTCCATTCCTTTTCATCTAGTTCACAATTTTGAAGTAAAGAAAATATGTGACGTTGCAATTCATCTTTGGACATATGCAGTAACCGAGTAAAACGAAAAAAATGAAAAAAAAAAAGGAAATTTTTTGTCAAAAATAAAATTCAAAGTATATTACCAAAAAAAAAAAAAAAAAAAAAAAAAGATGATGAAGCAACGATTTAGCCGAAAAAAAAAGAAAAAAAAAGTAAAAAAAGAGTTCAAGTGCATTACTTATGTCAAAGTGCTTATTTTTTTCAAAAAGCAGACGAATATGGCGCGATAAGTCTTTTAAGGATGTGATCATAGAACCAGAGGAAGAATGTAATGCATGTTCAATAGGATATTGACTTGTAACTGAGGAAGGCAAGGTTAATGGGAAGGAAAGATTTTGTTCAATGAATTGGCTACTGTTCATTTGTAAAGGAAAAGGAATGGATGCAAATGACAACAAACCACAAAAACTACAAAAAATAACAAATACTACTACAAATCAGTATTTTTTAAAATAGGACGAGGAGAATGAAAAGAACTAGGACGAATTAAGAATAGAATATCTAAAGAAGATGCAATAAAACAAAAAAGTTCTGAGAACAAAGGAAGAATTGGAATTCAAGAAATATAAATCTATTATGTAAAAAAAAAAAAAAAAAAAAAAAAGAAACTTTCTTTATTTTTTATTTTTTTTTGTGGTTGTGGTTGTTGTTGAGAGTGTGTGTGTGTAAAGTGTGGGTGGGCTTTGTAGGGTGTAGTGTTAAGTTCTGCAAAAATTAGTTTAGCTTGGTTGGGGTTGAAAAAATCCTTCCTTATGTATTAATTTTTTTGATTTATTTCTTCTCTTTAAATTTTATTGATTTTATTTTAAAATATAAGGAAATGAAAATGAAAATTTATTATTTTTTTTTTTTTTTACATTATTATTATTAATATTACTTGCATAAGCTGTAAAACCATGCAGCTTAATATTCTGCACTCTTAAATAAATAATTGAATAATATTTATTCACACTTAAACACACCATCTTGAATGAGTTTACGTCTGACAAGTTTAAGTGTCAGAACCATTTTTTTTTTATTAAAGGCTCATGTAGACGTGCCACTATCTTTTCCACTTTATTATTTCATTATTTTAATTATTTTATTTGACATGACGTACTCATGAATTCATTATTTCTTGAATGTTTTAATGTCCTATATTTTCCTTTAAAAGTGGAGCATTTCACGAAGAAATGCTCGTAACTACTTTTCAAAAATATTTTGTTGTTAATCACTTTTCAATTAATTTTTTTTCCTTTCAAATAAGACATTTTTTTATTTCAGAAGTATTCGTCACGAAAGAAAAAAATAATCAAAAAAATAAAATTTGGTCCTTACTTTTTTATTTAAATTTAAATAAATCACAAAATTAAGATCGAGTTACATTTTTGAGAATATGATTTTTTTACTTCTCGAGCTATTGTTTTGGCACGCTCTTCTTTTTTTCATGACAAACTAAAATATTTTTGTCGAAACTAAAACGGAGTCTTTTTAGGGTGGGAAAAAAAAAGGTTTTATGAGAACTAGCAAAGTACTTTTCATTAAAGATTTAACAAAGAAAAAATGGAAAAAATAATTAAAAAAGTACTATCATTTATTTTTTAAACCGCGTCATTGTTCTTAGAAATGACAACGAAAGCAGATCATCCCATCAAATGGAACATACACGGAACTGAAGAATCAAACTGGGTTTTTATGGTTTTAAATCAATAAATTCATAAACGATTAATGAAAAAAAAAAAGAAAAAGAGAAGAAAAGAGTTCCTCCTAAAAAAAAAAAACTTTCAAAGAACCCACTGAAAAATAAAGTCAATGAATAAATAAAAAAAAAGAAACTTCTACTGTGTT
Source organism: Coelomomyces lativittatus (assembly GCA_026937265.1). Lineage (NCBI taxonomy): Eukaryota > Fungi > Blastocladiomycota > Blastocladiomycetes > Blastocladiales > Coelomomycetaceae > Coelomomyces > Coelomomyces lativittatus. The sequence goes on from JADGJU010000107.1 coordinate 5,309, forward strand.
CGTTCACTGCTTGATGCCAATTTTCTACATAGATTCTAATTTTTCAGAGAATTAGTAAATATATAATTAATTAAATAAAAAGAAGAAGAGGAAAAGGCCTGTTTGGATTGGTTCTCTTATTTTCTCAATGCCTCCTTCTTCCATATTTCTAATGACGTCTTATTCATTTGTCATCATCACTAAAACCATCCATCTCCAACAACCTTTCATGGCTTGTTTGATTAACGAAAGAGGAAAAAGAACCATTTCTAATATACACAAAATACTCTAATTCTATTAAACTACTATGACTTTATTGATAAGAAAGAATCAAAGAAATTAACAAAAATTTCAGCACCGTAGAATTCTAATAAACTTATTTCTTTAATCATTTTTTCAATCTTAAATGTTTTTAATCTGTGGAATTTCTTCCTTAAACATATTATTATTTTATTACTTTTAGTGTTTTTTTTTTTTTTTTTTTTTTTTGAGAGCGAAAAAAGGAGTGGTGGTGGGGGTAAAAGAAAAAAAGATTACATTCTTTATGTACTGATTATTAAATTTAAAATGAAGTCAAGAAATTATATTTTGGACTTCCTTTTTTTTTTTTTTTTTTAACTTCTTATTCTTTCTTAATTTTCCACTTTAAATTCTCACTTCACTTCTGGTAAAGATTAAAAAACAAAAAATAAAAAAAACTAAGCCTAGCCTAACTTTTCCTCTCCCCAAATTCTTTTCCCCTCTTTTTTTTAGTTTATGAATAGATCTTAATAAACCAAAAGTATCCCAAATGAGGAAATTAGTTTTGTTAGATACTTCTCATTTCTTTTCTATTGGTACAAAGGATTCACTGTATGCTTTTCCTTTTCTTATCCACATTTATTTATGTATTTATTTAATTTTCGTTTACCATTTAGTAAATTGCATTTTTTACGAAATAATAAGAATAATAATTGAATAATTAAAACATTATCAAGTACCACTTACATATTTTGTTGAACGTCAAATTTTAAATTTCAAATAGTAAGAAAGACCCCATTTTTTATGCCCTTCAAACACTTCTTCAGGATATATTACATTCACTTTTATCTGTGGAAGAATCTCATTTTCATGCTGTCTTGCTTCCATATTCTTTTCATTTCCAATTTCAACAAGCATTCAAGGCGTGTATTTCTATTCATCTCGAACCTTACCAAATTTACCAATTGCATTCGTTACGTGTTTGGTATCTTGTCTCCTACTTCTTTCTTCATTCCTTTGATTTCTTTTTTTTCGGAGATTTTCATTTTTTTTTTTTTGCATATATATTCGGAGAAGAAGAGAGAAAGACTTTATCCCTCATCCTTACCTTCGAATGTTAAATTTTTTTTTCCCCATACTTTTTAGGTATGTCACTTCTTCTACTGAATGGATGGCTTGGTTGGCTACTTATGCAATGTATTCCGAAAAAGTCAAATTTTATTTCATTTCACCTTCACAACAGTTTTTAAAGCTGACTTCAAGTAAAAATGATGAAGAGCTTGAAAAACAATGGTTACGGATTTTATCACTTTTACAAACTGTACCAAAGTACGTTGAGTATTTTATTTCGATAACCTTAATGGTATTATTCAAACTCTTATCATAGGTAAATAGCGATGTCTTCTAATGTACTTTTTTTTTCAACACTACAAACGGGATCATATACCCATATCAAAAGCTGGATGATTCTAGACTTTTCAGATACAAAAGAAATGAACTCACTGATTCAACTGACCCAGAAATATTCCGAAATCAGCGAGTGGATGGACCCTCCATTAACTACAGACTGATGCAATTCCTTTAGAACTAAAAAAAAAAAGAAAAAAACGGTTTTTTTTTATTTCTTTTTATAGAAATGGAATCTGGTGAAAACAGTTGTGAAAAACAAAATTTAAAATCCTTCATGAAACATAGACTTGTGAGAAACAATGAATTATAAATGCTTCAAGGGTATCCGATAGAATTTCTTCTATTCTATACTTTTTAAATGGCAATAATCCGAGAATAGTAAAAATAGAAAACGAAAGTTGTACTTTGAAAAAAAAAAAAAAAAAAACACTTTTTTGTGTGTCTATCAATCTATATTCACTTCTCCTAACAAAAGAGAAAGAAGTACACCACTAACATTGAATATACATAACTATTTATTACTTCTTCTTTTTTTTTAAAAATGCTGTTCAGCGTCGTTTATAAATACACGGTTTTAAACTAGGAAAATCAGAACATCCTCTGTCCTTGAGGTCTGAAAATGGAATTTTGGACTTTGATAAGCGTTTTTTTGATGGATTCTTTATTTTTAATCGATTATTTTCAAAAACCAAATAAAGGAATAGTCGATGGTCCGTTTTCTGTGAATAACATAATAACATAATAAATTAATAAAAAAATAAAAAGTATATAAATAAATTAACGTTAAATAGATGTAAATGTGGACCAATTTGGAGGATAATAATAGATATATCGTCACTTTTGTTCCAAATCCTTTATTATTATTATTAAATCTCAAAGCACTTTTAGGAAAGACGATATACACTTTAATTCTCCTAAGAAACGTACAACGTTGACGTAATTACCTTTTTAATTAATTTTAAGCCAACATTTTGAAAGCATTCAATCCATTCGTTTAAATCTCTTATTCTAGAAACGACTTCAACGATATGAATTTGTCCTCTAAAAAATATAAAATTATATAAAAATTAGAAATTTAAAAAGTTAAAAGGGTAATTTTTCAACGTTTTGATGCTTTCCAAGGATTATTAAATATTTAACTTTTTTTAAAAAAAAGGTGCGGGACGTATATAGAAAATGACGTATCGTTACCCAAGTTTTAATACTCTCATTCCCTCTTCGACAGCGGTTGCATAATTTGTATTCATTAAACTTAAGCAATACACAACAATATCACAGACATGATTTTGTAATGGGATATGGGTCATGCTAGCTTGAGTCACATAGGGATGATGGGAAATTAAATCATAGGAATAAACGGTGTATCCTTTAGGTATTAAGGTTTGAGCTAAAGTAGCATCTCCACAACCCATATCAGCAATCACTTTATTTGGAGAAAGTTGAAGAAGAGAAGAAAGTATCCAACTCAATGGATGTTCGGGCCATTGTTGAGCTTGATCTCGAAATCCTTCATGATACTTCATAGATATAGATGAATGCATTCAAAAATTACAATTGAAAAATATATAGCGAGACAATGGCGAAGAAAATCAAATGGTCAGAACTTAACAAAATAAAGCGATTTCTTATATTAGTTTTTCTTTTTTTTTGTTTTCCTAATTTTTTTTTTTGGTTGACTCTTTTAAAAAAAGAAAGGATGAAACGGGGGGGGGCGGGGGAAGGGGGGGAAGTACAATATCGAATAACGCAGGGTCACTTTGGATTAGCTTCAGTGCTGCGTCACTATCTAATGTGTATAATTGTTCATTTAACCACCGAAACTGAGCGCCTTTTAATTTCGAAGCCATGGATTGTTGCAATGGTGTTAATGACTATGTAAAAAGATTTGTTTCAAATGTCGAATGATTTGTGAAAAAAAAAAGTAAATAAAATTTGTGATAGAACTGAGTTATGGTTTTGCGCTACATTTCTTCGAACAATTCAATGAAAAGTAACAAGGATGAACAAATGAGAAATAAACAAAATAAAAAAGGAAGATTTTTAAGCATACATACACCCACTTCAGAAACATGATTTTTTGTCTTGGGTTTTATAGATTTTTTTATTTCAACTGGACTATGTTGATTGTTAGGGAGGGATCCTACGTCTAATATTTGAAGTTTATTAGAATTCAACAACTTTGATGGATGACTTTTGTTGAACTGAGTCTGTGATTTGTTTAATCTATCTTTAAGTTTTTCTTTTAGTGAAGATTTAAGTGGTGGCATTTGGTTTTTTTGATCAAACTTCTTTCTTTTCTACCACTATTTTTATTTTTGTATTTTACTTCGTAGAGTAGTAATGGTATGGTAGAAGGGTTGATAAAGTGAAGTAATAAAACTGAAATAGTAAAGTCTTGAATGGATCAGTATATTCATTAAAAAAAAAAAAAAAGTAAAGAGAGAGAGGAGTAGAACATCCGTAGAATCTGTTGCTACAATATGAAGAATTACATAAAAATTGTTTAAAGTTTCTTTCTAGATTGTTGAACGAACAAGAATTTTAAAAAAAAGGAATAAAAAAAAAGGAAAAACTGCATTTCTTTACAATCACAATCACTCTTACATTCTACTCAAATTTTATGCAATTAAATTGAGTGTGAATATTAAAATAGTATCACTCGTTGCTGGAGAAAAGAACAGATGGTTGTTCATTTAGAATCCAATGAATTTTAAGGAAATTCTCTACTTGTAGTTTTTTTCTTTTTTTTAACTTAAAAATAACTTTTAAGGAACATCAAATTTTTAAAGGGATAAAAATTCAAAGTTTTCGTAACTTTAAAAAAAAAAAAATCTAAGGTGATCATTACAAAAATAAGGTAACAAATAATATTAATTATTACAATCAGGATTATGTTATGGATATGTATTTTATTTAAATGTACTCTGCGTTCTTAGTGATGGGTTACATTTTATTTACCGTTTCCATTGAAGATTTTTCTTTCTTTTTTTTTTATATAAAACCCAGTTACGCTGAGACCCAAGGAAAGTGTATGCGAGATAGAGAAAAAAAAAAAAAAAAAAAAAAAAAAGCTAGTCCCTTAGGGTATATTTTATTCCGTTCCTTTTTCAAATATTGATGCTACGTGAAATATTTTGAAAATGTGTAGATGGATATATACGTTTATAATCCTCGGGTGGTCTTCCTTTTTTCTGTCTTTTTTTTCCATTTTTATTTTTTCTCCTAATAAATCTAAAATTGGACTTGAATAGTAACATTTTTAGACTATGATTCACGAACTAAGTCCAACTGTTTTCTTTTATTTTTATTGCCTTTTCTTTTCTTTTTTTAAATGTAACCCCAATTTTTTAAATGGTAAAAGTAGACCAAAAACATTTTAAGATTTCTAAAGATATACTTCGTTAATAGGTAAAATGTAAATGTATTAATAAAGTACAAAAAATGGTTTGGATAATTCAAATTGGGAAAATTAAGTTTGAAAAAAAAAAAAAAAGGAGGGAGAGGGGAATAAAGAAGAATGACGGAATTAAAAATATAAGCAAAAAAATTTTGAAGTAAAGATCAACACACAATTTAGAAAAATGCAAAAAGGAAAAATGTGGCTGATTTGTAAGAAAATTTCAGAAAAACCAAAAAAAGAATGAACAAAGGAAATGAAACAAGTGAAAAGGATAATTCAAAATGAAAAATTATGGTGGTAAGAACTTGAAACAACAGGAATAATACATATCTTCACAATGACAAAAATAAAATAAAATAAAATAAATTAAATTAAATTAAATGAATAAATAAATTATAAAAATCGATATTTAAATTCAGTGAACAATATGAATATAGAAAAGATATGTTAAGAAAATAATTGAAAACAGTTAAGTATTGTATTCTCTACATTGTGCAAAAAAATAAATAAATAAATAAAATGAAATTTAAAAAAAAAAAAAAAAGTGCATAAGTTACAGAAAATAATTTGAAATCAAATTTGATTTCCTTAAATGAGAATGGGAGGGAGGAGGAAATGAAGGAAGGACGGGAAAGCGTTTGAGTATGAGAATATGGTAAAACCTACTACTTTCCTGCTGCAAAGCAAACCATACACTTTCTTGGTCCGGGACATAGTTTACATTGACCATCATCTGTAAATGTAGAAGATTTTGAATAGTATTGAGACTCTGCTTCTCTTTGAGAAAGAAGTAAATCTTTATAATCCCATTCAAGTAACTCATTGACTTTTTCGTCCAAAGTAAACCAATACAAAGACACATTACTTCCACAATATTTGCAGCTATATGTCGTGTGTAATGGTAATTTTGGTAATGAACATTGCAGTTTTAATTTGATTTTGAGATCCTTGGTTGAAGTATCACTTTTGACTACGCATACTTTTGCTTTATCAGCCTGTGAAGGTGATGGTTGATGTTTTATATTGGCATGGAATTGAATAACAAGATTTAATAATGATTTAGAAATGACAGGAGGTTCAGTGAATGCAAGGAAATCAAATACAGGGGCAGAAGTTCCATTTTCATTTTTTGTAGCTTGGAGTCCATGGGGTCTACACCAAATGACTGGTTTTTGTATTTCAGAATCCGGATCAGTATCTACTGAGGTTGATCTGGTACTTTCTTTTTGAAGTCCGAAAACACAACCGTACCTGAACGCACAAGAAACATGAAACAATTTGGGACATTGTGCATGATGGCATTGTACAGTGACACCTTGAGATTGCATACATAATGAACAGGTTCGAAAATACATGGTGGAGGGAATTGTTTCAATACCGAATACACCTTCTAATTTTGCAAAATGTTTAAATCCTAACATGGGTAAAAACAATGCACAAAGTAGATGAACCCAGTTGAAATGTAAAGTGGGTTTTAAAGGTAACTGTTTTTTTGTAAGTATCCATGTGTCTTGAACAGACGATGGACATAACAAACAATGGGAATCCAATGAATAAGTTGGATGCTTTAAATTTACGCACACAGCACATCGAAATCTTTTGGGCACCAAAGGAACGCCATAACAAGTAGGATGGACATGGATGCCACATTCCACGCATTCGATTAACTCTTCAGGTTGTAGACAAAGTTCACACACTTGTAACACAAGTTTGCGTTTTTTTTGAGGTTTAATGGTTGGAGAACCTAATGAACTACAATCAGATAAAACATCTTCATCCTCATCAAAAAGTACTTCCTTTCTCTCCTTTCCGTGAACCCACAGCGATTTAGGTGGAAATCCTCCATACTTTAGCCAATGTTGGCCACATTCCTGACAAAAGACAAAACAGGTAGATGGAGATGCATGTGATAGTGTATCTGTTCCTGCCACAGTTGTTTGAAGGGAAGCATCTTCAAGTTCTAACTTTGAATCGGTGGTTGTCGTAGAAATGGATGTCGGTGTCGTTGTGAGGGCCAAATTCGAAAGAATATAACGAGAAGAAGGTTTACCACAGAAAGAACATTGTTGAGCTTCAACCAGTTCATGCTCTGATACAGATACTTCTCCATCTTCCTCTACGGGTAATTGAATTGTAGCAATGGATTCATTAGAATGCAATGAAAGTCTGGAAGTCGAATTGTTTCTCGATGGACTAGATATCAAAGTAGTTTCCTTCGAATTCTTGTAGTCATTATCTGACATAGACTGTTTAATAGAACTTAAAAGTTGATGGCGCGCTGTGGTGATAGGATTTGGGGGTATTTTAGTCAATGAAAACACATCAGCATCAAAATGCATATCATGATGCGTAAAAAAATTATGAAGAGCATCTAGAATAGGTTGGCTTTTTTTATGTAAATAGAGAATTAAAACCAAAGTTTGCATTGAAAGATGTGGTAAACAACGTTTGTGGATTAAATTGATATCAAATCCATACTCCTTAACAGCTTCAATGAACTGCAAAAAAGTTTTTTGATCTATGTAAGAGTTTGCAAGTGAATGCAATGCTGTTTCCGTTGCCTCACTTTGAGAATAAGTGCCATTTACAAAATCCTTCAAAGATAAAGCAGATAACAATTTAAAAGTAGAATCAGCATTATGTCCACATCTTTGGAATTCATAAATAACACGGTCAAGAAAAACAGTGGAATATGAGGGTAAAGGGAGGGAACTCAAATTGTTTAGCATAGCCATTAATCTATCGACTATACATAAATATATGAAAAAAAAAAAGGTATAGAAGTTGAAAGACATTAGCCTTACATAGTTGGTATATTAGAAAGATTTTATTGAATACTATTAGAATTTAAAAAAAAAAAAAAAAAAATTAAAAATATACCCTCTGCTTCTGAATTCTCCGGAATACCAGAAATTAAAGTCAGGTCAGAGTATCTATCTGGAGTAGATGACATATACTCTTCTAATGTAAGATTGGATGGTAAACCCATGTTTTTTAAAGAGAGTGGTGGTGAAGAAAAAGTAGAAGGACCAGACTTGTTTATAGAAGGAAGATTTAAAGTCGACAGGATGAAAGATGAAGGGAGACTACAAAATGGGAGATTCGAGGATGAATGAAGAGCAGATGGCTTTTGTTTTTTAAATTTTACTGGTAATTGGCTAATAAGCTGTTGTCTTTTGGATTTGGTAGCAGATGAACTTGTTGAGCTAGAAACAGGATTATGACTGAATGGAGGGATGATAGCCTGGTATTTTGGAGAGATTCTAGAAGCTAATCTAGGATAAAAAGGGTGATGGATATCTAATTCGAAAGCATCTAAGTTACAACAGTGTATTCCAAAATAAGTGAATGGAAACATGGTTGGTTTTTCTTGGTAATCAAAAAATCCACTTGGAAGAACAGGAAAAGAAGGGTCTGGAGGGGGAGGTAGGCCTACTGTACAGAAATGACATTGCCACCGATACCCTACTTTTGGTTTTTTAACTTCAGATAAACATGCACTATGGTATACCGAAGAACACGTTAAGCAATCCAACGAATCTTCCTTCGGTGCATATTGATGACATATTCTACACTCTTTGTAAGATTGTTTTATTTCTTTGTCTTTACCTTCTTCAATTAGTATGAATGGAAAACGCTGAATTAATTTACAAACAATTGGAGGACGATTGGTTAAAGAAGACGAGGGAATAACATCATAGACCTTTTTTGTAAACCTATCGAAGAGTTGATGATAATAAAAAGTATTTGATTCTTTGAGATAATCTTCTCTTCGGTCATCAATTTCTGAAGAATGAAGTATGGTACATTTTTCTACAATGGAACGTATTGGATTAATATCTGAATGCATTGAAGCCACTACTAGGCGAATAGGGTAATGAGTTTTTTTACTTAATACATCTTGTGGTCGATAAAACCAAGCGATACGAACGTGGACATCATCAACAAAAGACATAATACGTCCTAAATAGTGAGGTTCACCTTTTGTTTCCGAACGTAAAAATACAGAATCTAAATAATTAAAATGAAGTTTACATGTGCATTAAATAAATAAAAAAAAAAGGATAGGATAGAAAGAAATAAAAATTAATAACTTTAAGGAAATGAAGCCGAAAAAATCAAAAATCAAAAAGAGGAAGAAAGAAAAGAAAAGAAAAAGTTAATAATAATTGAAAATAAAAAAAATAAAACTTTCAAGTCGCTATTAACATTTTCTAAAGAATAGCAATAAGATTAGGAGGTAGTATGAAGCAGGGGGTAAAATGGGATTGATAAAGTACCACCGACTTTCCAAGTAGCATCGTGAGAGGTGATTTGAGTAGAAGAAACCACTTTCGAATCTTTTTCTGGAAAATCAGAACCCAAACTTGATTGCTTTGTAGGGGGGGAAACAAGTCGATTCGAGATATCTGGTAATTTGGCATCATAACATATATTGTTCGTTGTAGCATGAGTTGGTAAAGAGGTAGATATGGATGAGGTTGATTGAGAATCAACAATTTCGTTGGGTGCAGAAGAAATCGATGCATGGTCAGAAACAGCGGTGGCAGCGACTCTAGCAGATGCTCGGGTTTGTCTTGTATTAGACTTTGTATGCAAAGATTTAGTAGAGGGGGTGACGTCGGTTGTATCATTAGCTTCAGAAATTGAAGGTCGAGGAGATTTCGAAGTTGAAGGGGTTTCATGAGTCAAAGTATTACTTTTAGAAATAGAAGTTGTGATAGATTTCATTTCTTGAATTCTCCTTAATCGAGTGCTTAAAGGACTTGTATCTAAAAGGCCTGAACTTGAAGGAATAGGGGGTCGTTTTCTTTTTCTTTCGAGAATATGAGAAGACTTCTTCAAAGGTGACAAATGTGAAGAAGAAGAAGAAGAGGAGGAGGATGCGGAGGAAGAAGAATGTCGACTTTTTAAAGAAAATGAAGAATTTGAGTTTGCCGATGTAGTATTAGATAAAGTTGTTGGTGTGCTTTCATTTGAAATAGAAGATAAAGTCGAAGAAGGGTTAGAGTTGGAAGCAAGTGAAGAAGAAGATGCAGAATTGCGTAATCGTGAGCTGGATCTCAGCATTTTTCTAAATACTAAATACAAATGTTCTAATGCTCTAAAGGTCTAAGTTTTATTATAATTTTTCTCCTCACCCTTTTTTTCCCCCTAACCCAAACTTTTTCTTATCCGGAATTTAAAGTTTATTTCTAAATAAAAAGTCAAAAGTCCAACAAATTGGATAAAAATGAAGAAAAAGAGGAAGTAGAGGAAACAAAACCTGGTTAGAAATAGAAACAAAGTATAAAAAAAATCTAATTAAAGAATGAAATGGTATTTTTAGAGCACTACTTGAAAAAATATTATTGTTAGTAGTAGTAGTAATTCGCTTGAGGTTAATAATAATGGTAAAGAATAGAAAGTAAAAATAAGAGTAATCGTGGTAGTATATATACTTGGTAACGAAAGACCAAGGAGATGGAGAAGGCAAGTTAATTGAATAATGTTTGATATAGAAAACAAAAAGGGAAGGAAGGGGAAAAGGAAGAAAGAGTGAAAGTAGTTCTTAATTTAGTGTTGTTGAAATTAAAAGAGAAAAATGAATGGTTCAAATAAAAAACAGAAAAAAAAGCTCAGACTTTTTCTTAAAGTTATTGTTTTTCAGTTTGAAATTTCTTTTTTTTTTTTTTTTTTTTTTTAATAATCTTTATCGTTCTCGCTTTCTCTGTCTTTAGAGAAAATATCTAAAAATTTATGAAAAAATACATTTGTTTACTTTAGTTCATCAGTACTACGTTGTGAAATACACAGAATACACTCCCCTACTAGACAAACTATACCTTAAGTAATGTCGTTCCATTTTTAACTCTGAGGTAAGGAATAAAGCAATGACTCTAAGAGGAAGAAGAAGTATGAATTTTCATTCAATTCATCCTTATTCTTGTTTTGACCATGTTCAGACCTTTTAGATAGTAGGTTCACCCTTTTTACTTCCCTCTGTACCTTTACACTTTTTATGCTTATTAAACTCATCTTCAAGCTTCGTCTCTTTCTGTATTAATTGGATAGTGTTAAATTTGAAATAAAGGAAAAAAAGAAAAAGAATGGGAAAGAAAGTACACTTCCATTTTCATAGTCCCCCTTCTCTTAAACATTTTTTCTGGACATTTCTTTATGTATCCATACTGATTGTGCATGCTTTTTTAAATGAAAACATTAATTAAATTAAAAAAGCCATTTTTTTGAGAATTGAATGAACTATACTCAAAATATACCTAATCAGGTTAGAAATTCAAGAAATGCAGAGAATAAGAACAAAAAAAATGAATTTTTAACAACAGCGAAAGAGAAAGACAAAAAAAAAAAAAAAAAAAAAAAAAAGGGTTTA
>JADGJU010000108.1:0-16700 GCA_026937265.1 Coelomomyces lativittatus
AATACACAGACAGACAGGACAGAGTTCACAACCCTTTTTTTAAAAAAATAAAAAAAAAAAAAAAAAGGAAGGAGTACATAGAAAAAGGGTATAAAATCAGTGAAATGGTTAAATCATCCCCTATTCAAATCAGAAATACCAATAAAACCTTCATTTATTTACATTTATATAAATAGAAACGTAAGGCTACTCAAGATTATAATGAAAATGGGTGACTTAACCGTAATAAACCAAACGAATTAGGAGGACCCATGGATTGATATGCAGGTGTGTATTATACATGTTGAGACTCAGGGATGGATGTAACTTTTCATTTCTCATAAAACTTAATATTTTCTTCAGTAAGTGGTTAGATAGTTAGAATTTTAAATGAAGTATGTAGTTTTTATTTCTTCTAAATATCAAAAAAATTTAAGATGTATCTAAAAAAAAAAAAAGAAAAAGAAAAATATATTTACATTTTATTTCTTTATCCCAACATTGCATTTTTTTTTTTTTTTTTTTTTCAATTTCGATTTAAATTTCAACTTGTTCATTTTATTTATTTTAATTTCTCTTTCATTAACAAACTCAAATGATTGGCCACGGTTTCTAAGACTGTTTTTTTATGAAACAAGGTTAACTGTTGTTGAACAATCGGATGTTCATTGGCCAACGCATGGATTTGTTCTTTGGTATAATTGTATAAAAATAAAGTATCCAATTCTCTAGGAAATTGAAAGTAAAATTCATGCAACAATTCAATGTAAATGAACATGCTGGCGGTTTGTGCTAACTGATTGGCAATAGCAGATAACATGATTTCCGGACATTCTGGATTGGGTTGACGACACTGACGAGACTGAAGTTTCTTTTTACGTGCTTTTAAAATAGTCACATAGTGATTGGCTTGAAGTACGTGTTGTGCTTGATCAAGCATTTCTTTTGGCACTCCTTCGGTTTGGTCATGTTTAATTTGAGCCATGAGTTTACGTAGTTGACGTCGACCTAATTGACGTTGTAATTGAATCATGCTTTGTTTCGTGGCATGGATTTCGTTGTCAATCAAATGCAAGGCAGGAACAATGCTGGCTTGCCATTCATTCAAAGAACATTGGATTTCGAATTTGAACGGTTTTAACACATTCTCTACTTGATCTACTGTAACCCTAAATTGCTTCTCTAATAAACGATGGTACAGTTGTTTTAACGTCAGTTGTAAACTTGGATGATGCACAAAAGGATCTTGTTGTAAAAAATCATGTAAATTGGATTCTATTTTATCTATCACTAAGTGAGTAGTGGCTAAACCAATCCCACTTTTGGTTAATGCAGAACAGGCCAAATCCAATTGTGCCGCTGTGTACTCGGAGAAAGACGAAGAAGAAGGCTGCCAATAATAAGGTATACATAATTCAATGATTTTTTGATTTAAAAATTCACGGACAGATTCATTCACTTCTAAACGACCGTATTTTTTTTCTAAGCTTTTGAAGTTTTGTTTAAATAAATCAATGGTTTCTGCAATATACGTTTCCGGGGTCAATGCACGATCGTTGTACATGACTTTATATTGATAATTGATTTCTGCAAGTGCTTTGTGAACTGCGTCCATCACGGTACTTAAGCGTTGTGACATATGCACTTCTAGCGTTTTCACTAATAATTGTTTTAAATAAGCAAGTCCAAAAGGTGTAAACAAAGGCGACATGGATGCAGAGGGATGAGGTTGACTCATTCCTACATAACCCAAGGAAAGTGGGTAATCCTTTTTAGTTATTTGTAACAATTGTTGCTTCGTCTGCGTATCGACTAAATCCATTTTCGTTAGAACCCCAATGGTGCGTTCACCTAATGGATCTGCTTTTCGAGCGGCTCTTAAGGCTTCTGCATTTGCTAAATCAACATCTGCGGCACAAACAGCTAAAATGATGTTAGGAGATTGAATGTATTTATCACACAGTTGCACAATACTTTCCTTTAACGATGCCGGTTGATGCTGTGCATGCACTTGAATATAACCAGGTAAATCAACTAAACTTAAATTTGGTAAATGTGCACCATGAATAATGACTTGAATGGGTTCATCCGAGATACATTGGTCTTTCACAGCCAAATTCAAGTCCATTAAGATTTTTTGTAAATGCTGAAAGTCAGTTAGCTTTTTAAGTCCTAATTGGGGTAGATCCACATATGGTACTTCCACTTCCGGTGCATGAATCAGAGTTAACTCTAACGGTCGGCGAGTGACCATGTTTTTTCCTTTGGGTAAGAACGTTTGACCAACCAGTGTTTCTAATAAGGATGATTTTCCACTACTTTGACTCCCTATCACAACAATACTAGGCAAAAGAAGATCTCCAGATACTTGCACACTGTTAAGTAAACTACGAATTTGGATCAGATGCCTTGTTAAATCGAGTAAAGCTTCATTTTTGTTCGATGAACCCGACGTGGCTGAAGTTTCTTGCTCCGGAGGTGAATTAAAAGTTAGCGAAGAAGTTTCATGAACTGAAATGGTCGGGGCTTCAGTATGAATAGTTGAATTTGAAATATCTTTAGAATGAAAAGGGGAGATGTTTTGAAAAAATTGAAGACGGTTTTCAAAATGTGATTGTAAAGGTTGAAGTGTATGTGAAAAGGAGTCGATCATTTCAGTTAATTTAGTTTTACCAGTTTGAATTTGGTCAGAGAGCCATTGAGAAGAGGCTACAATATATCTGAACGAATGTTAAATAAATAAAATATTTATAAAAATTCATTTGAAGATATTCAATGATAAGGTAAAAAGAAGAAAAAAAATCTAAGGTATAACAACAATAATAATAAATTGAAAAGATAGAATTTTAAGATTCCTAGCTATACTGACCAGACAATTTGAATTGGATATAAGCAAATCCAGAAGCCAAAGATCCAGCTATCAAGAGAGGTATTCTTCGAAATGGATTTATCGAAGCAAAAAATGAAATGGGACGAGAAGGAATCTCAGTGAAAGTAAAATGAAGAGGACCTAATTGACGAGCAAACATCCTAGACTTTTTCGTAGTATCAAGAGCAAATAGAAAAGGTCGTTGATGTAGTTGCCGTTTTGATAGTAAAAGGCGAGAAGTCCATGAGGTATTAGGAATAGAAAGTGATGAGGGATGTAGTCTAGGTAGAGCATAGAGAGGATGTTTGTTTAGTGAGAAAGAGTGGGAACGATAAGCAAGGGCCTTTATTAAATTACTATCATTTAGGGTGGAAAATGAGTTTCTAGGTAAAAGTGAAGAAAGCATTGTCCACAGTAGGCTTCAAGAGGCACAAGCTGGAATTAGGAGTAACGAAACTAAAAATAAGGAAAAGAAAGAGAGACAAAGTAAATTTAAAATGGAAATATAAATTTAGAAAAGGGTGGAGGGGGCTTAAATTGAAGTTAGACTAGCATTTTCTTATTTACAGAGAACAAACGATTTTTTTATGAAAATGGAGGAGGAAAAGGAAGAAGAAAAAAAAAAGAGAGGGGTTTACCCTGTTTAAACTAACAAACAAATACAAACAAAATTCAAAATTTTAGATTTGCTAAAAAAATTCACCTCTCTTGAAATTGAATAAAAAATTTTTTTCTTTTTGTCTAGTATTCACGTCCTTTTTTTACTTCATACATAAGTAAAGTAGAAAAAAAATTTAACTTTCAAGTTTTCATTATCTTGATCAATGAACTTAATACGCTATTAAGTTACATTCTTTACAAAATAAAAATGTTTTTATTTATCCATTTATTTTTTATTTTACAATTACCTTAGTAATCTATACTCTTTTGTCTTTAAAGAAAAGAATTTTTTTACTTTTTTTGTATTTAAACTTATTCTTTTTTATTCACTGAGTGAAATACAAAACCAACATAACTTGAATCAGTTTCATAAGCTAATGAAGATACAAAGATCTTTTAATGAAAAAATCTTACTTATTAAAGAAATATCCCGTTTTCTTTTTAAAAATTCGAAGACGCCTAACCAAGCGAATTTTATTTTAAAAGAGACTACTTCCTTAATTTGGGATGCTTTTGAAGGGATTGACATAAAAATTAGAAATAAAATAGAAGAAAAAATAAAATCATAGGAAATAAGGGTTAAAAACTAAAATTTCTAACCGAATTTTCACAAAGAGTAAACCAAGTGAAGAGGAGGGGATTGAAAAAGGAAATTTTGATATAAAGCTGATCATTTTATTTTGTTAATTTAAAAATAGTTGGTGCTGCAAGTATATGCAAATATAGAGAGCGATATTTCTTTTACATTTTGTTTCATTAAAATACAAAGAAATTAAATCAGAAACTAAAGAGGTATATTAAAACATCAAGAATGATGAGATCAGCAGCAATAACATAAATAATAATAAAAACTCATCTGTATGTTCAAAATTAATAATAGCATTAAAAACTTTTACCTCCAATGTAAACTATAATCCTTTAACTTAATCTTACCCAAAAAAATAAAAAAATTTAATTTTAATTAAAGATATACTTCAAGGGGAAAACTTCTACTATGTCTTGCAAATAGTTGACTACATATACATATATATGCTAATAAATTAGTGGAGCTTCTTTGACGCTTCTGAAGCAAGTTCTGCACCTGTTGTCTTGACGCGATTCATCATGGCATCAATAGGATTTTCGTGCTCTACATTTTTTTTTTTTTTTTTCCAAAAAAAATTGATCCGTTTGGGTTACCCAAAAAAATTAAAAAATTAAAAAAAAAATAAAATCAGCCGAATTCAATTGATAATTTTGTTTTTCTTTTGAATGGCTCAAATTTTTAAAAATAGCTAATGAAAAAAAAAAAAAAAAAAAGTAGTAGTAGTAGTAATAATGGCATAAGTAGGAGGGATACAGTACTTATCAATACTGGTCTAATAAATTTTTTGAAAATTGCTTCGGCACCCTATGAAATTCATGATTATAAAATTTTATTCAGAACAAAAATGAGAAAATAATAAAAGGGGTGAAACCTAAAAGCAGAGAGCTTAAATTTCAAAAATTCTAGAAAGTTACATATGCTTAATTCAAGATTAAACAATGATGTATGTTCCAGAATATAAAATAAGCCCACTTAAAAAATTTTTTTCGTCTAATTCGCTAGCATCCGATTTTTAAAATCATCCAAATCAAACGTTATTTAATATAAATACTTTTTTTATAATTATTTAAGTTTTAATTATCAAAAAAAAACCAAAACCAAAGGGGAATAAAAGGAAACGATATAAATACCAAAGTAACAGGTAAATATAACCAAATTAAGAAAATAGTTTTGGCTAAAAAGTAGAACGGGACCTAAAGACAATTGAGTGAAAATGTATTATCATGAACAAAAGTAGATTAACGAGTTATGATCAAGGATTAGAATTTGCGTTATGAAAAAAAAAAAATGAACTAAGCGTACCCAGTATAATAAGTGGTCTGAGAAGAATTCGCTGATAAAATTTAAAAAAAAAAGAAAAAAAAATTGGTTAAAAAAGAATAATCCATTAAATTTTTAAACTTTGAAAATAAAAAGGCTTAATATTAGAATGTATTTTAAGAATATTTTCCAAAAAATAACTAAATTAATATCTAGATGGCAAATAAAAGACTCAAAAATGAGGAATCTTGTACATGAGGTTAAAAAAGGCAAAAACGATCCTAAATACACCAAAGCGATCCCCACAAGAAGTATGGTAAGTTCAAATTAAAAATCATTATTAGCTTCTTCATTATACCATAATTTTTAAATAATCTTTTTATCTAAGAGTGGTGTGTTTGAAACGAGGAAAGTATGGATTTTTTTTTCTCTTTTATTTCTTTTATCTGAACATTCATGCAACTCATGTATACATATTGAAAAAATAGACATGAAAGAAATGTGTTCATCATACCAATAAGTAAGCCATTGTTTATCATCATCTGTACTTGGTGTTTCTAAACTCTTGAATGAAGCATATGCAGGGTAAACAAATCCGATAAGGTTGGTGATGAGTTGACCAGCGTAGTTGAAAATAATCATTAAGAGAAAAACACCCGTGAGGCCAAATGCAGCATACGTCTTAGGAACACCTTTAAGAGGGGTGATTCGAAATTAAGGAAGGGTAACAATACGTTAAGAGTAAATGGTCAAAATAAATCAGTAAAAATGGATAGGAAAATATAAAGTTATGGAAAGTGGAAAATTGTCCATCTATACTAAAAGAATTAATAAGATTATGTCTTTATAAAACGCAAGATAGAGTGAATTCAAAGACTCTTGACAGGAAGAGTAGATTAAATAAGCGAAATTGCCAACAAAATATTAATGAATTTAATGTTATTTATTTCTTTTTGACATTTCACTGCCTCAGAACATAATGGTGATAAATGAATAAAATTGTTCAAAAATGATTTTGATTGAATTAATTTTTGTGAAGGTTACCATTTCCCTTTCGAAAGAACAAGAAAAAGAAGAAAAAAGTAATTAATTGAAGTTATTCATTTTAAATTTATGTTACAAATCCCCAAAATTTCATGAGACAGAAGGGAGATTTTTTTGTACGAAACATACCCGTCGTTCTTTCAAACTGGACAGCTACGGGGATATTATTTAAAAGATTATCCACAGAATCTTTCCAAGATGAATTTTTTCAAGTGTTAAAAATGGAAAAGAAGAAATAGTAGCAGAAGTGTCAATATACTACACATCATTATGTAAAAGCATTATTTTCTTTCTGAAAGTTTAAATAAAAAAAAAACCTGGATATAAGATTAAGTGATATGAAAAATAATCAGTTCAAATGAAAAGTATGGAACTAAGAAGGGATTTTTAGGGGAAAAGAAGTTTTATAAGATTGATTCCCTAATGAACGGAAGATTACAAGTATAGCGTGTGTTTGGGAGGGGTAAATATCAAAGGAAAGAAATAAATCAACCAAGTAAAGGGATCGATCACCAAGAAGTTAGTGGTATTAATGAAAATTCTGAGGCTATGAATAAGAACATACCGAAGTATTGCTTAGCTGTGTCTTTGGAAGATGCTGTTACGGATGCCATATTGATTTATTTTCAAAATGTGAAGTTGACTTAAAGTTTAAGAAAAAAGGAAAAGAGGAGAATATAAATTATTTTATTTATATTTTATTATTTTAATTTGAAGTAAAGTATATCTTATCTAAAAGAGAATGATTTTCAATAACTTTCGTAGTTTAAGTATTTCTTGTCTTTATATTATTTAATTTAAGTTTGGATGTTTAATAAAACAAATCAACTAACTAAAAAAGAAAAAAAAAAAATTACATCCTTAGGAAGGAAAGAACTTTAAGAAAGAAAAAAGTGAAAATGAAAAAGAGAAGAAAACCAATTCAATCTCACTTTACAACTTACGTTACACAATCAAAATCATGTTAAAAATTTAAAAAAAAAAAAAAAAAATTCTTAGATAGATATTCAAGTGACCTAATTACTTTTTTTTTTTACATTATATAAACTCCTCTGCCTCCTGCGCCTTTTTTAACTTTCTCTCTTCCTTATTGAAATATCATGTATAATATTTTATTTTTATAGGCGTCTTATTTTACTTTCTATCTTTTTCTAAAAATCCCTTTTAATCTCAATTTTCGACTTGTTTCATTCGTTTCTAGAATTTTACTTTGCTTTCTTGGTCTTATGATTTTTTTTTTTCCAATTTTAATTTTGTTCTCTATACATTTACACTTGTTTCTGTTTTCTCATAGCATACCTTGCTTATTGTGATTTATCCTCAAGTTATTATAAATTCTTTTTTTTTTTTCTTTTTAAACTATTCAATTTTAAATGTATTATATTTTTATAGGGGTGACAGTGTGGAACAATTCCAACACCATTGTGGAATGTTCACGAATCTAATTAATTTATTACTGGGTTGTTCTTTTTATTCTTTTAATTCAGAAGTGATTATTTGATTTTGGGGAACTATTTTTTTTTTTTGGTAACTAGTCAAATCCCATGACTTGATTTTCTTATTACATTTTTTTTTGGAATTCTCTTACCTTTTTTCTAAAAAGAGAAACAAAAACTTATTTTTTTTAATGGAAGAAGAACCCCACTTTTTTTTTGTACTGCGGATAAGTTTCGAACAATTTCTAATAAAAGAAAATAAAACCACTTTATATTACCTCATCCTCAAATTCACTTTTTTAATCAGTATCCAGTAAAACCCTGTGCAAGAAGTTCATTGTAACTTTGGATCACAACAGACTAGCTAAAAATGAAAATTATTCACAAATCCTTAACAACTTTCCTCCCACTACGTCCTTTGTGTTTCAATTAATGATGAATCAATCACGGATTAATTTCTGTTCATGAAATTCACATGTTAAAAAGGAAAAAAAAGTGTTACACTTAAATGTAAAGTGACATTGAATTATCTAGTTAAACAATTTTTTCATAGCATCCTAGAATCCGGGTTCTTAGTTTTTTTTTTGTTTTTTTCCTTCTCCCATTCGTTTTCATTCTCTAGTGCTTGAAATCATCGATAAATAGACAGGTACACAAACAAAAAAATAAAGCATTGTAGTATAAATAGGTGGGATTGAAAATTGAAAAAAGAGCCAAATTTGAAAAAACTTGACCCAAGAAAAGGCACTGTCCGTCCGATATTCATTTGGGTATCAAAATAAATTTTACATATTTGTTGTACTATGTAATACTCATTCAATAATAATAAAAAGAATTTCATTCAGTTGGAAAAAAATGGACTTATAATAACTCGGCTATTACAAAGCCATTATTAGATGAATGATAATCACAAGGATGAGTGCATCCACCTTGTTTCTGTATTACTAATCGTTAGAGGAAAGTACGATATATTTTTTTGAGAATGGATCGAAAAACAGTAAGAGTAGTATTTTTTTATGATTACATAATCTCACAATAAGATACCCAATTTAAAAAAAAAAAAAAAAAAAAAACGGAAGTAGAAGTTGAAAAAAATGCTTAAAAAAGTAAACCATTTTCTGAGGTTGAGAAAAGCACCCTTTTAAAAAAGAAAGATATGTAAATGGGATGAAATGGTAGTTATGTAAATTTTCAAATACTTATGCATGAACAGTTTGAGTGTAAGTAAGACCCGTGAATATAATGACTAGATTTTCGAGTGTTTGAGGGTCGAGTGCCTTTTCATTATCTTCCAGCTTATGCCATACGGAAGGGAAAGGATATGGGATTAAATGTAAAATAGGTACCCCTTTTTCTTGGAAAGGAACGTGATCATCTTCAATCCCTGCACTGGATGTACCTTTAGTATTAAAAATGACGTTCATGGATTGTACATGAACACGTTTTTCTTTTCTCAACTTTGTTTCCAAGTGTTCTAATTGTTGAAATAAAACGTCTGGAGAAAATGGGGCTGCCCGTTGTGTAGTTTTAGGAAAGGGTTTCAAGGATAACCCTTTTTCACCTAACAAGTCCAATAAAATAAACGAATGAATGCGAGCCAACTTTTCTTCAGATTCCCATTTTTGAGCTAAATGACGAGCTCCATAAATGGAATCGGTGGAAGACCAATCTTTAAACGCTTCTTCACCATCGAAAAAAACAAATTGGATGGCATACTTGGATGTTGAAATTTGGTCCCAAATAGGTTGCATCCTTGCTGCTACTTCAAGTAAGATGGCACAGGGTGCAGCGGAGTCCGTAGCACCCACGAAAGGAATGCGAGAGTTCGGAAATTCTTTTGAATCGTAGTGAGCTGCCCATACCCATGTTTGAGAAGCACCAGGAAACCGTGTAGCGATAATGTTACGAAATGTTTTTCGACCCAGCGGGGTGGTGGCTTCAAATACATCTTCTTCTACTTGAAAGCCTAATTTTTTTAAGGTTGAAACTAAAAATTCTCTTACGCGTGTATGTGAATCGGTTCCAGGAACACGAGGAACCAACATAGGCTTTAAGTATTCGGTCCAAAAACGAGAATTTCTAAAATCCGAAGTTAATGTTAACGACTTTAAGGTGGAAGGTGCATCAGTGAATTGAAGATATTGCTGAACAGCTTCGTCAAACTGAGATGATTTTTTAAATACAAAAGAATTTTTGGAAGTATCGGAAGAGGAAGCGGTGGTGACGGAGGAGTCTTTAGAAATGGAAGTTTGAGAGCATTTGCCATCCAATGGTGAACAGAATGTTGAATAAGGTATATTGTAAAAATTGAGTAAGGCTAACCACAAAAAGAGGAAGACAAACATGATGGTAAGAATTGAAAGAAAACAAGGTTGAAGAGGACGACGTGTTAAAAGACGAAGCCGTCCAAAATATACCATCGCGTATGTTTAAATTTCACCTAAATACACAAAAAAATTTCAAATTACTGTATTTATAATATATAAAATATATTTATCTTATAATATATATAACTTTAAAATAAAAGATAATAATTTTCTCAAAATCAACGTAAAATGCATGCAGTTAGTTACATTTAAAACAGAAAAAGGAATCGAACTGGATTATTTAAAAAGTTTTTTTTTCTAATGTATCTAATGTGTTTCCTTTTTTTCTTCTTTTTTCTTCTTTTTCTTTTCTAAGGGAGAACACTACGTTTTCAGAATTGGAGTACATGTATAAACTTCATTTTTTCTTTTTTTTTTCTTTTCTTTCTTTTTCTTTTAAATTAGAATTCCCTCTACTCATCAAAATCAATTTCTACTTGTGGACTAGGAAAGATTACCTGGAAAATCTACTTTTCAATTAGTATTTTTTTTTTAGACGAATTTTATGTCCTGACTTCCTTTCTTTTTTTAATTTTTTTAATTCAATTGATTTATTACAACCAGAGTCACGAAAATGTATGTACACACAAGATTTAATACTTTTTACTCTCATATGTCTATTTTCAGCATGATTTTTGGACTATTAGTATTTTTTACGTTTTTAAGTTGAAAAAAAAAAAAAAAAAACGAAAAAACCTTTTGACTTATCTCTATTATCCGTTTATAGCCCCTTCGATGCACGTAGTAATTCACGAGAATTCACGAATATTTTACTTAAATTTATAAAACCAGCATCAGATGATCAAGTTCATCCCTATTTTATTCGTGTACCTTTGAAACTTAGGTACTTTCCAGAATTTCCTGTTATCTCATTTAAAAAAGAAACACTGGAAGAAATCTGCACTAGGTTTTTTAGTAGTCATTTGGATATCGTGGATCTTCGTCTATTAGAATCACTATTTCTAAGGTATCGAGATGAACAAAATGCAAAGGCTTCTAGAAGTAAATCCAATAATGAAAAGAATCCAGATGAATTAAATGAAGTAGTTGTACATGATGATGAAGAAAATCCAGATGAATCAAATGTAGAACTTGAACCTGATGAATTTGATGACACAATTGGATCCAACGCTCAATAAGTGGATACCCTTCTCAATTTTCTTTAGCGTCATCAACGAAGCAAATAAAACGGGGCTTAAAAAAATGAGAATGTAGATGTAAAAAAGCCGATTTTGTTCATTATCGTTATTATTATTATTATTGTTTCTCCGTTCATTCCAATAAATAAGGGAAACGCGCTTTTATTCACAAACATGACAAGTATCTGTATGAAAGGGGATTATTAAGAGGGATTCATTACTAAAAAAAAGAGAAAAAGTTAAAAAATCAGAAGTCGAAAAATTTGATCTAATTTAATTAAAAATATATTCATTTATATTTTCAGTTTGATTATGATATTTCATTTTAAGTTTTTCTGGATTGTATGGCGTAAATTCCTTTGGTTTGTAGTAAGAGAAATTCTTTATAAGTTAAAAATGAGATTCTAATCTGCATTATTATTTTATAATCATCCCTTTTTTACAATATAATTGAAGATAAAAAGGATTAATAAATAATACTAATTCAAATTAAATAGAGCGTTGTTTTTAGAAAGACAAAAAAATTAAATTAGATGCATCTACATATTTCTTTTGTTACGTGACTAGTACTAAAAAAGCTCTGAGTGAGTGATAAAGAATATTTTATTTTCTTAAAAATGAATAAGAAAAAATCGAGTCTTAAAGTTTGCAAACAATAGGAAAAGGAAAAAATTTATTGGGAGGTAAGAAGATGATGACAAAGGTAGAAGTGTTATAAAGAGGGGGAGACCCACTTTTTTTCATGAGAACTTGGTAGCTTAGGTGAATGTTGTACAAGCAATACTAATTTAACGAGACCTTTGTTAAAAAGAAAACGAAAAATGAGAAATTGATAATAAAATCGAAGTAGGCCCTGAAGGACGATAACACAGAATATTCCGAACTTAGGGATATTCTGCTAGTAGGGAACGTCGATCCTGTTTAAAGATAAAGAAAAGGAGGGCAAGGAATGGAAAGAGTTAAACTTAGGGCTTAATGATTAAAAGCCACAAAATAAAAGGATAAATGGAAAATGGACTCAGATTTTACTCATGGATAATAGAGTATAAAAATAGAATAAGAAACTTTGTAAAATGAGTAATGAAGATATATGAATGTGAATATGAAATAATTAATAAATGTAGAAAAGGACAAAAATAGAAATGAGTATAGAAAGCCATGCATAGAAGAGAACTTATGGATTAAAGAGAGACTTTCGTGAAACGCGTGTAGAGTGGGGGGGTTTGTTGTGGCTTAATGTTGGATCATAAGTGGATTTTGATTGGGTTGGATGATTTCTTAAGAAAACTAGTTTAAGTGAGGTTTGTTTTTTTAAGGTTGAACAACGTAATGTATGTGCAACAAGACCCAACCATGTCCATATCACACCTTTCTAATAAAGGTTGGATCACGTGTTTTCTTCCTGTTTTTTTTTTAAAAATTCAAGTCATCCTTATCACATGAGAATGAGAATTTCTTTAATTAGTTTCCTTTAAGTAGAAATGAATACAATTAAATTATTTTTATTCTTTATTTTATTTATTTTATTTTATCTTTTAAACCAAAATAAAACATCAACCCTTTAAAAAAAAAAAAAAAAAAAAAAAGTAATAAACGAAAGAACATCACAAAATTAACCAAACTTTTCTTTAACGGTTTTTACTCACTCTTGATCTTTCACTTTATATCATTTTTCTTTTCTTGAGAAAATTCTTTCAGAATAGAACTTTGAACTTCTTGACAAACGCAAACACATTTTAAAATTCAAGTTAATTTAAAATTAAACTTGTAAGCTTTTCTCCTCCTATTACAAAAATTTATTTTTTCACCAGCTCACCACTCCTGTAAACTTATTACTCCTATGAGTATTTGAATTAAAAGTCCGAAGTTACTTCTCACTATTTTTTCAATTTAAAAAGTATTAAAAAAAAAAAAAAAAAAGAAAGAGATTCTACGTTGTCCTCTAAAGTCACTTCTAGGACTTCTCCTCCTAAAATCCCAATAAAAGGAGGGAATTTAAAATGTTACCCTCGACACTTTTGCAAAAAAAAACTTTTACAAAATGGGTTAACAGCAAGTTAGCTACTTCAGATACTCCTGATCAACGTATACATGACCTACACACCGATCTTTGTGATGGTCATCGTTTATTGACCTTAGTACGCGTTTTGGTGAAAAAAAAAGTTTCGAACACTGCATTGATTCCCGAGAAACAAAACTTACGCATTCATCATATCATCAATGTAGGGAAGGCTTTGAAATGTATTGAACAATGTACTAATATGCCTCTCCCCAACATTGGTTCAGAAGATATTGTAGATGGCAACTTAAAATTAACGCTGGGTTTGATTTGGTTACTGATTTTAAGATTTCAAATTGTTCAAATCCCAGACTTAGAACATCCACTTAAACTTCAGAATGGTAAAAGTGAGATGGAATTTAGTTTAAAACCATCTAGTTCTACTACTTTTGAAGTCATGGTTGGATCCAAAGAAGAATCGAAAACATTACCAAACACGAAACACAATGTTGAAAGTACTTCTACGAAAGCAGGTGGCTTTTTAAGTCCTAAAAAACTGGATGCTCAGGCACAATTACTACAATGGACACAAAATCGACTATCAAAAATTCTACCTAATGTTCCTTTACCTTCAAATTTCAACAAAGCTTGGCAAGATGGCCAACACTTTTGTTTACTTGTCCATGGTTATGCCCCTACTCATTTACATCTCAGTCAGGTCAGGCCTTTGAACGATAACACTTCTGATTGGAAACATAATCTTGATTTAGCCTTTAATGTGGCTGAGGACCACCTTCATATCCCTAAACTCTTAGATTCAGGTATCTTTTTTATTTTTATTTCTAGAAGTCGCAGTGTTCCTTAATTTTGGGTTGTTAAAATCTTAACTTTTTTTTTTTTTTTTTTTTTTTTTACGTGTATATGAAGAGGATATGGTGGCTTACGCAGATGAAAAAAGTATAATGACGTATCTTTCAGGATTCTGTGAACTCCCAATACCTGAGCCCGCGCCACCACCCTCTCAAAGCGAAATTAAATCTATAGAACCTCAACTCCTTGTTACCACCCATCCACCCGATAATTTAATAACACAATCCACAAAACCAGTTTCTCCTTTACTAGATTCAGGAGCAGAAGTTAGTACAACTTCCTCCACTGCTCTTCCTCCAAAAATACCTACTACGCCAACCACAAATGAACCCATTTCTCCTCCAAAACGTAATTCTCTTTTCCCTCTAAATATCAGTAGTGCATTATCTACTCCCATCGCACCCATTTCAGCATTGACATCGTATGCAGCAAGCTTTGTTTTACCGAAATCACCAATCACTCCGACATCCCCCTCATCTTCTACCATTTCTGCTGCTACTTCTTCTATCTCAAAACAGGAGAGTCTACAGCCAAATCCACCCTCCTCTACAGATTTACCTTCCTCTCCTGATCTTGAATATGTATCAAAAAAACCTCTTCCCTCTAGTCCATCCGATTCACTTCCATCTCACCGACCCTCTTTAGCTGAATCCTTGGTTTCGTATGTATCCAAGTTTGTAACTTCACGTCAAAGTTCCATTGCTGAAGTTTCCGAACCCTTCTCCTCCAATCCTCCAGAGATGATGAAAGACATGCTTAAGGAACCTCTGAATTCTAGTCTTTCGAATTCTTTATCGTTTCTCCCTGGCCATTTTTCACCTCCTCTTCACGACAATTCTCCATCCTCCCCTATTTCTTATACATCTTCCCAACATAAAAACATAGAAATCTCTGAAAAACCTATGGAAAATGTTCAAGTGGCAGAATCAGAAATAAAGGTAAGTGATGAACTAACAAAAACATCCGCTAAGCCTGGAGTCATCGAAAACTCTACTTCTAACAAGTATTCCATTTCAAAAGAATTTGAACAGCCACAGGCAACAACAACCAACACCACTCATGCGGACATGGAGTTCATGGAGAATGAAAAAACTAGTTCTCCTGTTCATGAGAAACACATTCAAGAGCTCAAAACTACATGTATTGAATTAGATACTACAGCCTCTATAAATCTAAAAAATACAGAAAAAGTACGAGTCACATTGACTCAAGAAGGTTCTAATTCACAAGTACCTCGTGCTCCCTCGGAAAAGAAAGAAGAAGAAGCAGAAGAACACGCTTCTCCATCCAAAACGAATGAGACAGAATTACTCAAAACCATGGATGTTCAAGTCAAGGAGAAAAAAAGTGAAGAGGACATGGTAAATTCTCAACAAAAAATGCTTCTTGAAGCACCACTTATAACCTTACCTAACGGTGAATCAATGGTTGAAAGTGAAAAGGATAAGGGAGTACACTTTACGTTAGTTAAGGAATTAACATTTACAGAAGAAGGTCCGCTTGAGAATTCACAAAAGAAGCATAAGGTGAAAAGCATAGAGAGTGCTTGTGAAAATTTAAAACAAGAGATTCTAGATAACAAATTCCTTCTTGAACACAGTATAGGGAAAGTATCCACTTCACCTATTGCACATCCTTCGGATCCGCCACACACTAGTTCCCTGAAGGAAGCACAATCGAATGACCAGGACTTGGCCTTTGAAAAAGAAAAAAAGGAAGAACGGTATCCAACCGTTGCACTTGCTCAAGATACATTCGTGTTAAGTCAAAATCAAACTCACTTGAAAGCGGCTCCTCAGTTCTATAGCGTAACCTCATCCGCTATTAAAGGATTGAAGCAAAATGAGCCACTTGAAAATCAACTATTATCAAATGAAACTAACAATAGTAATGCGCTTGGTATGAATTCTAAAGTAGTGATTGATCAAACGACTCTACCAAGTCCTACTTCCGTGCAAGTAGTAGAAAAGGGTATCGCAGAGAAGGTAACCAATCAACTTCAATCAGAAACCGCAGAAACAAAAGAACGAACGATGGTGTGTGAAGAAAAAGAAAACAACCCATCCGATCCTGCTTCAGTTCCGGTCTCCCAAAACCTTGGCGTGCAATCAGATAAAAATTCTGAAAACTTACCTTCACTATCTTCGAGTAATTTGAAGTTTCAAACGATACAACCCACTCCCTTTAAACTTGAAAACATCTCGAAATCAGACACTTCGTTTCCTCCAAAAAAAAGGAATAGTATCTTACTTTCTACCACCAACCCAACCACTTCTGCTTCTTCCTCTCAAGTTTCATTTTCTTTGACAGATTCTATAGATAATCCGAAATCAAAATCCAAAAATAGAGTATCGATTTCCAATTCAAAACCACAGTTTACTGACCAACAATTTGTCTCATTTAAAAATATGGAGTTCAGAGTTCCATCGGATCTGCAATTTGAAGAATTAAGTCAAGGTACAGCCCATATATATTATATTTATTTTATATAT
>JADGJU010000109.1:0-16693 GCA_026937265.1 Coelomomyces lativittatus
CCATTAAAAATAAAAATAAAAGGAGAGAGAGAGACCATGCGAGAGAAGGAAAGAAACAAGTAAGAATCGTAGAAGCTTTTGTAAAAAAAGAAAATACAGGTAAAGATATATATTTCAATTGGATTTCACTCATTAAGGAAGTTTAATTCAGATGAAAAATACCCGATCGGATGTCCTAACGCGATGGCACCGCCCGCTACATTTACTTTACTCGATTCTAATTTTAAAATCTTTTGGTTTGCCAAAACGACTACAGCAAATGCTTCATTAAATTCAAATAAATCAATTACTTCCAGTCGAACATTGGCATTGGCTAGAGCTTTGGGAATAGCTAAAGAGGGAGCAATTGGAAATTGCATTGGTTCAGTGGCGGCGTCGGCATACCCCAAGATTTCCGCTATGCCAGGTTGATTGGACATCACTAAAGCTGCGGCTCCATCGCTTAGTTTTGATGAATTGACAGCGGTGATACGACCTGCTTTCATGAATGGAGTAGGCAACGAACTGACTTTATCTTTTCTTAATTTAGAAACTTCTTCATCCTTCTCAAACACTTTAGAAGATGAACCAGGTAAAGAGATTGGAATAATTTCTTCATTAAACTGGTTAGGTACATTTGCCCTTTCATAAGAACGTAAAGCATATTCATCCATGGCGTCTCTTGTTATGTCGAAATCTATACCACATTGCTCAGCGCACCTACCCATAGGAATTTGATGATAGGGATCCCATAATCCATCATGTAAAAGTCCATCTAACAATTGATCATGCCCAAATTTAAGATGTCGAGGCACATAGTATGGAGTTTTTGACATGCTTTCCATTCCTCCTGCAACCATGATGGAGCGATGACCTAAAGAAATACTTTGGGAAGCCAACATGATTGCTAAAAAAGAAATGAAGAAAAAAAAAAGGTGGTTAGAAAATAAATGTATACATTTTAAACATGTTAAACGTTGATGTGCATTTATCAATGACAAGAAAAAGTGAAACCAATATGAAAACTATGCATCGATCTGTGGATTGATGCATTCTAAAGAATTTTATAGAAGTAGTAGTACCTTTCATTCCACTTGCACATACCTTGTTGATAGTGGTTGCTTCAGTGCGGTTTGGGCACCCAGCACCAAGAGTGGCTTGCCGTGCAGGAGCTTGTCCCAGTCCAGCACTGACTACATTACCCATGTACACTTCTTCAATGTCATCTGGGGCTACTCCGGCACGCTTCATAGCACCTTTGATAGCGATGGAGCCTATACATGTTATAAATTAGAAATTTTTTTACATGTTTTTAAAATACAAACTTCTATCCAATGCTAAAAAAAAAAAAAAAAAGATACAAATGGAGAGTGTTTTTTTTTTTTTGACTTTTTAATATATTTATTGCCTCAGAAATTCCCCACTAATTTTGGAGTTGAAATTAAATAGAAAAAAAAAAAAATTGCGAACCCAGTTCGGTTGATTTGAAATTAGCCAAAGCGCCATTGAAACTACCAATCGGTGTACGTACAGCGCTATTAATATACACCTTGTGCTATTGAAAAATTGATGATCAATAGGTTTAGTTATCAATAATGAAGAGATGTATTCTCGTATATAAAAAAAAACTAAATAGAAAGATAAGCAAATGTTTTTTTTTTTTTTTTTTTCAAGATCCTTATTTTAAAAGCTAGTCAAAGTTCTGTATCATCAGTGGAAAAAAAAAAAAAAGTGTACCATAGCGCGTGTAGAAGGTAAAAATGAACTGAAATTCCGGGTAGCTAGTAATACGAATGCTTGAGAACGACTTTGCATTTTCCTTCCTTTTAAAAAAAAATAAATAAATAAATGCAACTTTTTATTACTTTATACTACTTTTATGAATGCTTTTAATGAGTTGAAATTATTTTTAAATAAGGAAATAGAAAAGGAAAAGAAAAGAAAAAAAAAAAGGGGGGGGGAAGAGAGAATAAAATTGAATGAAAAAAAAAGGATAATGCAATCAGAAACGGTTAAAAGGGGAAGAGAAGAGGAATGGTACGTACTGAGTTGTTGACAAACTAAAAAATAATTATGGCGCTTAAAAAGCTTATTTTATTGAAATCTAAAGGGATTATTGTAGCCAGGAAATTTGCTGAGGATGATTCTCTTTCTCTCTTTTTTTCTTTTATTAAATAGAACTTTCTTTTGAAATGTGAAAAAATAAAAATGCTTATACACAAATTAAGGTGGAGGAGATTTAAACATTTAGCAAAGCTTATACACCCATGGAATCTAGTTCAATCTTAACATCTGTCCCCTGCTTTATTCCGTAAATTAGAACCCTTCCAAATTTATTCTTTTTCTCCTAAAAGAATTACTATAATTATAAATAGACGCCCATAATTCAAAGGGACTACTTCCCTATATATTCTTTTTCTTTATTCCCCTAACTGAAGAAATACATAAATTCAGCATGATTTCCTTCTCATTAGAGATATTTTGGATCAAAAATGAAAAAAAAAAAGACTCTAAAATCTAAACTTCATATTAAAGAAAAAGGAGAAAAGTATTGATTTATTAGATTACATCTGGTCAAAAGTAATTGGTGTCCAAATTCAAATTAAAAAAAAATAATCCAATTCTTTACTTTGTTGGTACAAACTGTTATTGAAAGGAGAGAAAAAAATTTAAATTAAGAAACTTTAAAATAAAAAAAACGAAAAGGAAAAAAAATCTAAACGATCATTTCTTCGGAAATTCGTATTTTAAAATTGATAAATTAATAAAATAAATGTTTGTATTTTCAGCATCAAATATATATTTTATGAAATTACGAATTCAAGAATTAAAAATATAGGAAATGAAAAGGTGAGACTCAAATGCAGTTCATGTATGTATGTATTAAATGTAAGTACAAAGAATTATGATATATATACACATTGGATTTTTGAGAGACACAAAAATTAACTATCTAATAACCACTAAGAGAAAAAGAAGCCCACAACGTAGGCAGACAGTTTCATAGATACTTTTTCCTTTTCCTTTAAAAAAAAAAAAAAAAACTTCGTATGCTGTAAAAACGGGAGCATTACGCGCATTTACATCTTCTCTAACCTATCCATTACCCTTGACAAAAATTGTTCTTTAGATGCTTCGGTAGTATTTTTAGAGCTATACTTTGAAATGGCTGAAATACAGAGATTAAACAAAAGACGTACAGGAATGAAGTTAGCATTCTTTATGTACTGCTATGTTATAATTTGTTTTAAATTCCCTTTTAATAATAATAATAATAATAATAATAAAACGAAAATACGAAAGCAGCGAAAAGGGAAAGTGAAGGAATACTGAATTAAAAGAGAAAATTATTTTTCTATAAAAAAAAAAAAAAAAAGGGTGGAGTGATATGGAAAGGTCAAGCGAAATGCTATTGTAATACCAAAAATTTCATTAATTTTTAAAGATATGAATTCATCCCCTCCCTCGAAATATTTGAGGAAGTCTTCGCTATCAGATTTAAAAAAATTGCTTAGTTCATCATCATCATCATCGGGATTTCCTTTTAATTCTTCTTCCTTATCTTGCTTATAGTCTTTTTCTTTTTCATCGTGCTTCCCTACAGAATCGGAATCATTCTGTATTTCTAAAATCGTTTTATCTTCGTCAACAGAAAAAGAAAAAAGATCATTGGATTCAATAATCATACTACTCCATTTCGTTGTTTCAAGGGCTTCGCGAACCCTTTTAATACTTGTTTTTGCTCGAAAATCTTCTAAGAGAATGAGGCGAAAAGGAAAAATCAAAAAGAATAGAAAGTTAGAAGTAGAAAATGAGAAAAAGTAGAAAAATATTCGTATTAATGATAAAATTAGATTTTTTTTTTCTTTTTTTAATACAAATTTAACAAAAAACTACCTTGTTCTATTTTTTTATCTAAGTAAACAATTTCCGCCACAGTGGGATGAATATCAGGTATCAAATCTTCGGAGGGCATTGTTGGGAAAACTATGAGCTTAGTTTCAGCTGAGTGCGAATTTATATAATGAAGTAAAGAGTTTGACATACTTTCCTTAATAAGGGAAAGTGTGTGTGTGTATTGAGAAAATGAAGGGAGTGAAACAACTAATGTTAGATAATACTAAAAGTTCTACCTTTCTTGGAGTAAACAAATAAAAAAATTAAAAAAAAAGCAATAAGGTAGAGTTTTAAAGTAAAGTGATTGAAAAATTAGGTACTGCACTTTACTGGAATGCAAGATACACAACGCTTCTGATGATGGCAAGGCTTCACCTTCCAAATACTTTTCATTTTCTAATGTAACAACATGAGTTTCAATTTTCGCGGAATAATATTTTGTTTTTAGAGTCCAAATAGAATTGGGTGGAGAAATACATCTAGAATTCTCATCTTTCCAAAAGTAACTATCAGGATACTGTAATGCTATTATTTAGGTGGTTAAAAAAAAAAAAAAAAATTATAATGCCTGATATGAGATTAGAGATTATCCTTAACATTTAAATAAATGCATGTTTAATGAAATGATGAGAAATACGAGAGCAAGTTTAAGGAAAAAAACAAACAACCTATGAGAAAAAGATTCAGGTTCGGAAAATTGGGATCATGGACGATACCAAGGGGACTTGATTTACTTTCAGTTATTGATTCAGAAATAGTCATTTAAAATTTTTTAATGAACCTAAAAATATAGCTTTCTTAAAACAATTTTTTTTATTTTTTTTTTTTTTTGAGAGTACAAACAGAACAATTGTTAAGAGTCGATGAACATTTTTCTTTTTTTTTTTTTAAGATGGATTAATAAATGAAGATTAATATTTCCGTAAATTTAACTTACTTTTTAAAAAAAAAAAAAAAAAAAAAAAAAGTAAAGGTAAAGTTATTTTTCATTTCTAGCTTTTATTATAGGGCATCACTGGTGGTTGTCTTCTCATGGTCTTTTACAAAGTGCAAGCTCTACTACTATAAAAATAAAAAAAAATAAAAAAAAAAGTGCATGAACATGAATTGTACATGTATTCAATATTAAATAGAGTTGTTTCCGAGTCAAAGTGAATTGAATTGAAGTGTCAAATATTTGAAATGAACTTTACCTTTAATTAGAAGCGGTTGGTAATCGTGTCACTAAAATTTCTTTTATCATTGTTTTAATTTTTTATAAAATTGGTATTATACTCATTAGTTGCCCTTTTAAACTTGACTTTCACAGGTCTCCAAGGTAGGTGAAGTGAAATATAATTAATCGATTATCATCCAGTCATTGCAATTCTAGTTTTTTTTTTTTTTGTTTGTTTGTAATAAAATAAGGGAACCAAGTAGTAATTTACCATAAATTTTAACAAGTGTATACATTAAAAAAAAAACTTCTCAATTTTAATGGTTTCTGCTCATATGGTGTGAGACAACATTTCTTAAGTATTTTCATGTATATAGCGCAATTGAAAGTAGTCTGATGTTCACTTTCACAAAATGAAGTAAGAAAATCTAAAGTTGAAATGACTGAGAAGTTGAACGAAGACTGAGTCATTTTAAGCCCAATTTTTATTTTGAGTGCAAAAGGATTAAGTCATGTAGATCCCAAAAGTGACTGAAAAAATACTTGAATTTTTTGTGGAAATATACTATAATTTTAGTACACAATTTCAGAACACATAAAAAGTCTTAAGACTTATCTTATTTTATTTTTTTTACAATCCCCATACTTCGCGAATTATCCCTGAGAATGAATGGGGTGCATAAACTTTTTTTCTCAGCATTTAACTAATGTTAAAACACATCATTACCAAAAAAAGTAGGATAAAAACAAAAACCTTATTACTTACACAATGTATGTTACTAAAAATCCTAGAATCTGGTTTACATGTTTTGGATTTTTGAAATTCGTTGATCATCTTTGGTGATAAATATAAACGTTTATATTTTTCATTCATTAATTTTTTGATTTGCCATGAACAATCCGCTTCAATTTAAAAATGATTTACTTTACTTATAATTTTTTTTTTGGGGACTCTATACGAATTTTTTCCTTTTTTTGGAAACGAGTTCAAGATATAAAAATTTCATAAATTCTTTCCCATATATATATATATATATAATATGTATTCATAAAAGATATCAAAATAATTTAACGAAATTTTAAAATTAAATGGGAGTTTTCTTTTTTTTCCAGCTTCATTTTTTTTTCATTTTTTAATTATGGTTTTCTGCTTTAGTTCTTCGCCTGAATTCTTCTACAATAAAACGTGGAAAAAAAAAAAAAAAGTCTGTAATGGTTTTCAAATTGGCCACACTTATGCACTTGCTAGTTTTCAAGATAGGGATGGTCCTAGTGACTTTTATGCCCCTTACTAAGCGTAAACTAAATTTGAATTTTACTTTAAAATGTTATTAATATTTTTTCTTGCTATTAAACTTCGTTTAGTTCTAATACAAATATATATTGTAGGCTTTAAAATTTAGATTCGTTTGCTAGAGATTAAAAGATGGATGATTGGATTCATTAAGGAAAATTGCAATTGAAGAATCTTTTTTTTTTTTTTTTTTTTTTTTTTGGCGTTCTAAACATTTTCGGTGAATGTTTGAATCATACACATTTTTTACCGTTTTGATTGTTATATTTTCTTTCATTCAAATTGTTAACTACCCCTTAGAGTGAATGCTTTATTTCTCTATGATACTTGAAAGAGTAATGTTACGCTTTGATAAAAAGTCTAGATATGGCCTTTTCTTTTGAAAGAAAACTGTTTAATCCCTCATAACCGGACTAATAAATAATTATAAAAAAAAGAAGATCGCGTTCTTCTACTTAGAATTTCCATTTTGAAATTCTATTTCTATTTCTGTTTCTTCTAATTTTTCACGATTCCTTTTTGTTTAGTATTACACGAAAAAAAAAAAAAAAAACTTTTAAAAACATTTTTAAATTGGTAAAAGTAAGATTGATTAGCTAGTGCATTTGAAAGAACCATTTTCTTCTTATTTCAATTATATACAGATGGAATTAAGGCTAAAACTTTGAAGAAAGAGTATCTATAGTGACCAAAAAGAAGAAATGAAAAGTCAACACTAATACCAATTTTTGAGATATCAAAAAAAAGTCCCGCCTCATTGTACACTGAGAAATGATCATTTTTGCCAAAAAAAATATTCCTAAAGGAACATCTTGAAAAATGTTTTTAACTTTCTTTCGCTATTATTAAAAGTGGATTAAATATTAGCCATTTGATCGATAACGGGTTGAAGGTAAATGCTGTTGGTGCCCAGAAAAGCCACTAACAACGGAGCGCATTTTTTTAGGCTTTTTATAGGAAACAGAAAGGGACAGAATACGAGTTTAAGTAAAGTGAAAGGGAAAAAACAAACAAACAACAGATTTTGATTAAAAAAAGGTTAGTATTTAAAAACATTCAAGAATAACCGAAAATGTGACAAATAAGGTAACAAGAAAAGGAAGATACACATACATTTCGGCGTAAATACGATCCCCAACCCTCAATCTGATGATCATTAAGCCCGGTAGCTTTACGAAGTCGATCGCGTTCCAAAGAGTCCTTTGCGGTTCGTTGAAAAACAGAGGGATCTTTTGAGTAGGCCTCTATTAGTGTCATTGGGCACGATACATGACTTGTATTTTCAGACTCCTCCAAGTCTTCATCTTCATCTTCATCTACATCATCATTATACATGTATGATAGCACCTTTTGTTTTATTATTGGGTCCAAGGGCTCCAAAGTCATTGCCTTTTCAAACTTTGGACCTATAGGTGAAACAACGTCTTCCATAAAATTCTCCTCTTTTATATCGGGGACGCTCATAAACGTAGGAGGAGGCCAAAAAATGTTAGAAGCCATATTCTTGAGTTTTTCATAAGTGCTTTGGAACCTAATGTGAGTTTTTTTTTTTTTTTTTTTTCAAATTAGCGTATTTTTGAAAAATAAGAAATAAATACATATTTTTATACTGAAAAAAGGAAAAAGAAGTAGTAGTAGTACGACATAGGAATATGAAAAAAATCAATTCGTACAAAGGATCTAAGGATTCTTTTAACTCTGAAAAGGTTTCAGTGGCTGAGAATGCTTTCGTTAAATCTACAATGAAAGGTAAATCCTGAAACATAGTACCAACGATATCTATGTTTTCCTGTAAGCTGAGCATAGCTTCTAAGATAGAACAAGCCCATCCAGGATCTGAATGAAATCGATACTCTAACCAAGTGCTTGCCCAGTAAATCATGGTTGCTTTTTCTTCATTTTCAAGTAAGGTAGGGTAAATGGATGTTAATTCCATTAATCCTCC
This sequence comes from Coelomomyces lativittatus, assembly GCA_026937265.1. Classification (NCBI taxonomy): domain Eukaryota; kingdom Fungi; phylum Blastocladiomycota; class Blastocladiomycetes; order Blastocladiales; family Coelomomycetaceae; genus Coelomomyces; species Coelomomyces lativittatus. The sequence continues at coordinate 8,272 of JADGJU010000109.1, forward strand.
TTCGTCGATCCAATTTACTGTGGCACTACAGCATTTGTGAAGGAGCGTCAATGAAATAAACAAACGACACCTATCACAAGGTAGGTTTTCATCTGGTCGAAAAAAATGGAAAAGTGGGTTCAACAAAGCAGTAGAAGAGGAAGGAGAAATATTTGAATGCCAAGATTTGACGATCGGTTTAAGTTCTGAAATCGGGTACATAGAGGCCAAATGATATATTGCATCCAATAAAAGCAATAAAGAAAGAGAGGAAGACTTAAGTTTCGTTGTTCGAGCCATCCATTGATAAATGAGAGGATAAATGGATGAAGGGTGTAAGAATGATGATAAGGAGATGTCTGCATTTGAATTAAGAGAAGTAAATCGAAGGTAAGTCTCGATGAAAGAACTGCATTGACGTTTCTCAGATTCCTCAAGAAAGATATCATCTTTTTCTTCAGGTAAAGTTACGATGTAAGTCAAGATGAGTAAAGCTAAATGTCCATTTTTAGATGTCAAGTTAGCATCAAGGTGAGGAAAAGGAGGAAGGAATAGAGGACAACGAAGGGTGTGTCCAAAGACCTGGTCTAATTTTTGAATATGAGGGGTCAAGTTCATTTGGAGGTTGTTCAAAGTTAGGAAAATTGTTTTTTTTCTGGAAAAAATCTTTTTTTACCAATTTTCTTTTCCAAAATTTTTCTCTTCCTTGATCCCCATTTTTTTTTCTATTTTCTTTCTGCTTTTTTCTTCAAATTTAATTTTCTCCGGCTTTCACTGCACTTAACTTACGGGACACTATCCAAAGTTTTTTTTTTTTTTTTTCCCTTTCAAAATATATTTGATTCCTCATTTAAATTAAAATATTTAAGTATTATAAAAAGTGGAAAGAAGAGGAAAAAGAAAAAGAAAAAAGAAAAAAAAAATGTTCCGCACTTTGACTAAATCTCATCTCCTATATCCAAAAGTAAAATCTTCTCTGTATATCATTTCGCCGCGTACCCTGACCATCGGAAAATTTCAAATACAAGAACTGGAAAAAAATCCGAAAGAAGATCCCATAAAATCCGAAAACTCAAAATTAAATGATGGATTTATGAATAGTACGGTTGAAGAAATGGTGGAAATTTATAAAAAGCATCCTCAAAGACATGCTATAGATGTTTTGTTGCTCAGTGCGATGATCGGACTAATTCTTTTGTAACCTATTTAAACGAGGATAAACATGAATTTCTATACCCCAACTATCTTTGAACTGTTTTTCATCTTGTGCTTATATTTTTTTGTTATTCTTGCCATTGGAAAACCTCTCCACGCTATTCATGCTCACGCAAAATTTTCCAAATATGTAGTAAAATAAATATATAAATATATAAATTTCAGTTCTACTATTTCGTTCTTCACTTTCGTCTTGTGTTTGAAAACTTTTTTAATTTTCTTTTCTTTTTAACTAATTGACTTGACTTTTCAACATTAGTCGAATTTATTCGTTTATTTTTAATTTATTATTATTATTATTCAGGGTTGCAAGCAATCAAAGAAAGAGATCCCTTTCAAGGGATGGAAAAAAAAAAAATTCTCAAGAGATGACAAAGATTTTTTTTAAGCGAGAAAGACAGTTTGACATATATCTGCTCCTTAAAACCCATCCGTTTACAAAGAGTTATCTATTATAGAAGAAGAAGGAAAAAAAAAGAAAAGAGAGTAAATGAAGAATGAACTTTAGGTATAGATAGAAAGTTTTCACTTTAGTAAAAAACGAATATGAAGATCACTCAATTTAAAGAAAAATGTTCTGCTCACAAAGTTCAGCACTTACTATCAAAAAATCAATTTCTTTTCTGCTCCTTTCTTTCCTTTTATTTTTTTAAACGAAGAAAAATACCCTTTATTAAAACTAATTTTTAAAGCACGTACGAAGACTGATACTCAAAATGGAATGAGAAATTTGAAAAAAAAAAAAAAAATAAATAAATAAAAAGGTTGGAGTAATTTACATTCGTATGTAAATATGAACTTTTAAAGTTAAGCATTTTGAAAATAACTCTATCCATTTTTTTTTTTTTTTTTTTTTCAAGTAAAAAGTTTTTCTATAGAGAAACAAAGAACATAATCTGATATGAAAAATGAAAACAATCAATTTTGTAACATCATATAATTAAACAAAAATTGTCCAGGTATTTCTACTTATTGACGTATAAATAAAGGTGATGAGTAAGAATATATATACACCAACCGCTAACCTTAGTCAATATGTTCGTTCATACGGAGTTAGATTTGAGTGAGATACCTCTCTATTTCTTAAACTTAAAAAGGACAAGGAAAAAGACATTTTCTTTAATTTTCATTGTTAAAATCGCTTCATCCATAATGCAATCATGATATTGATATGTTTATATAAATTAAGTTCCATGTTTACGTGTATTATTCCATTCTATAAAATAGCTAACACCGTAGGGTACTTCTAATTATATGTTGCACTTAGTAGATACTGTCGAAAAAGAAAAGGATCAAGGTGAACTTTTAAACTAAGATTGAATGTATCTCAGGATCTTAGCATCGTAACTAGAATTCAATGAATAAATTCGGTTTAATCCGTGAATGAATGTCTATCACCTTTAAGTGGGGAGAAGTTTTTTCTTTTGAGAATTTTCATTTTAAAAGAATTGAAAAAAGGAAACCAAAAATAGTCATTAAACAAATTTTCACATTTTTATACAGTGCTATCTATTTTACAAAAAATCATCATCATCATGATCTAAAAAGTAAATATTTCATAAAAATTCAAGTAATATAATTACATCTATTTTATCTTAGTTTATGCTTAGTGTAAGGATTTTTTTGAAATATTTACTTTTTAGATCATGATGATGAAGATTTAGTCAAAGTGCGGAACATTTTTTTTTTCTTTTTTTCGGAAAAGATTATCTATTAAATTGTTAGGTACTTCTGCATTGTTAGTTTTGACAAATGGTAAGACTGAACCTGCATGTATATTAAGCATAAATTATACGCGGCTTCTCTTAAAATAGTAGGACAGTCATTAGCTTCAAGCGAAGACTGATAATATTTAACAGCGTATGTGACAAGGTTTAATTGATGAAATGCTCGGCCCAAATTATAGTGAATTAATGACAAAGGTGAAGTGGGGCGTGCGAGCTCAGCATATTGAAAAAGAAACGTAAAAGCATGGGCTACATGAAGATGCCTATTTTCTGTCATCCGTTGCATGCTTCGATATAAATGCATCAGACCCAGCTGCAGATTGATCAAAGGGTCATGAGGCACAAGAGCATACGCCTTTATATAATAATCTATAAAATAAATATACATATAATGAAAAAAAAAGGTAATGGTTTAGCTATGGAATCTTCTAGCACATTGAGAAAGAAAAAAAGAAACAAGCAATAAATACTTACTGATTGCATCGCAAACGCTGCCCGAGTAGGACATAGAATGACCATATGTCATAAGCAAAATTGGTTTCGCTGCCCAAATCCTTTCGGAAACATCTTTTACAGGAATTAAGCGTTGTTTTCCATATTTTTCAACTTCTTGTGGAGTCATATGCTTACGAAGAGTACCCCTGAATCGATGCACCAAAATCCGTCTCAAAAACTTTTGTTGAGGCGTTGAAGTAAAAATGTTGGAGGCATCATGCCCTGAACATAAAACAGCGCAGTAAATACGATAGATATCACATCGATAAGGATAGTGGGTAATCAACCAACGACAGAATTGAGAAACCTTTAAAAAATTACGTGCTTTAACACCTAAAGCAATCCCAATAAGATGCAAATGTAACATTTTTTCATCATTGTGCCAGTACACATTGGATTCGCTAATATGCTCTAGAACCTGAAATGCAAGTGTGGACTGTTTACGCTTGACCAATGCAATACAGTACTATAAATTGAAGTAAAAATATATATGTTTAAAAAAAAAAATTTTAGTTAGATTAAAGTTCTTTGCATATAAATCCTAAATGGACTCTTAATTTTTTTTAACGAAAATACATCTTTTCATGTTTATTCAGTCTTTTTTTTTCTTAAAAAGATATTTTCAATTTGAAGCAAAAAATTAAAGTCGCACGTGCTTGCATCATCAATTCGAACCAGGAGTCGAAAGAGAATCCTAAAAATGAGTTTGCTTGAATGATAAAAAAATCTTCTTTGTTGAGTTCTTGAAAGTCTTCTGGGTCATAATTTGCCTTTGGAGCTAAAATTTCAAGAAAAATTAAATTATATAATAAACGAAGAAAGAAGAGAATAAATTAGTAACAAGATAAATTAAAAAAAAAAAAAAAAAAAAACAATAGGGAAGTGTAAAGATTCTGTAGGAATACTACAGAATCTCACATTTCAAGCTTACATTTATTAAGAAATGTAGCAAGGAAGAAAAAGAAAAAGAATAAAAAAAACTACAAAGAACTAAGTTTTAAGAAAAAATACCAAAAAACCGACGACGGTTAACAAGTTGATACTCTTCATCATAATTGAGAACGACCTTTTTTAAAGCGGTGCTTCGTAAACGCCCTGACTTATCTAATCCGGCATATGTTTTGGATCGATCAGATGGATAAAAGGCATCTGTATTACTAAAAATTAAAAAAACAGATTTAGCAATTTTCAAAATTTCTTCTTGTTTTTCGTCGCTGAAAGTTAAAAAATTAGACCAAACTGGAGCCAATGTGTCAAATTTTTGCTTTACTTCAGCTTCTTTACATGCCATAATTCGCATTCGTTCGTGAACAATGGCGCGCCTTGATTTTTCACTTGTGGATTGTCTTGCAGATTCTTCTCCTCCAGAACCATCGTCATTTGGATCTATCGTAAGCCAATTTGCACATTCGGGATATCTATTTAAAAGCCACTGCTTTAAATGAGAAGGCGATTCAATATGGTTGGGATTCGGCGTTAGTTCAAGGATTAAATCATGCCTTCCTTCTTTACGATAAATTTGTACTAACATGGAGCGGGCAACATATGACCCTGGATCAAACTCTAGTGCTTTATGAAATGCTTTCTTTGCTTCATTCCATTGGTTTAATTTTGATAAATGTTGACCTTGTGAAATCCATAATGATAAGGGATTTGCGGGTTTAGACAGAAGTAATCTTGATATCAATGTTAAGGCTAACTCATGGCAATGCCGAAAATAATAAGCATCTAATAAAATACCGTAGTTAATCATGGCTTTAGAAAATGGTAGAGCGAGTAAAAATTGAAATTGAGTAGAAGCACGATCATCTTGATTTAAATGTAACCGACAAAGTCCTAATATAGTGTGGAAATCCGTAAGAATTTCAGAACTTTTATCGAAATCATGCCCCCTTTTCATAAAAGTGGCGATATCACCCAAGCAATTGCTATCATCCATCGCTTCTATCTCTTCGTCATTTGAATCAACAGGTTTACCTTGAAGAAATAAAAAATATCTTTTGACTAGAATTAAGCAACTGCTATAACGCCCTTCCTTAATAGATAAATAAGTAGATAAGTATAAGTCCTGAATAGAAGCGCAGCCTGTAGATTCTGTCAAAGGCAGTGAATTTAAATCTTGGATATAGTATGTACTGAACGAAATGCGCTCCAATAGACTAGAAAAGACATTTCCTTCCCGCAAAATTTGATCTTGAAGAAGGGATTCTGCTGGGGGTACCCAGGGTGTATTAAATAATCCTTTTGAATGAAAAACAAGAGCGTCGTATATCCATTGACAAGCATCACGGTATCTATTTTTTTTAAGAAAAAGGACGACCAAATCTCTAATTAAGTGCATGTTATAAGGCACATGTTTTAATATTTGACGGTATGTATCTATTTGAGAATTTGATTCTCCTGTCTGTTCGAAATGTTGAATTAATTGCCAAGCTGGCAACGTATCCTTTTGATTTGCAAACATAGCTTTGCGAAGACACACCACGATTTCTTCCGGGGAACCATGCAATTTTGCAAACACTGCTAATCGTCTCCATAAGTCAGCTTCTCTTGGAACAATATGGGCCATGAATAAATACATGCTCAACGCTCTTCGCATATCGCCTCGCTCTTCAGCCATCACCCCTAATAAACTATATGCTTTATCAGCACGCGGTTGAAGTTGAATAGCCGCCTCACATGCTTCTATGGCATTGTCAAATTGCTTTGAAATGTAATAACCATTGGCTAATTGTAAATATCTAGCAACTTCCGGTTGTTCATTAGGTCCGGATGTACGACCTCTGAAGAGTTTATGCTTTCTTTTACCTAGCCCTGAAACTCTTCGAATTTCATCCTGATGCAAAGCTTCAAATTCTTCTTGACTCCCTTCTGAGCTATAGTCATCCATAAAGTCCTCCTCTGAAAAATTCATTAAAAATTCATTTGTTAAAATTTGAGGGTCATCCAAAATCTCTTGAACATCTAATGCTGTAAAATCCATCCCTCGTTCATATGAAGTATTTTCCCTCTGAATAATGTGTTCCCCATTGATATTCGGATTTTCAGTTAAAGACGAATATGTGTGCGCACTATAAGTTTGAGCAAAATGTATAAATTTCTGAGTTAAAAAGTGTATCAAACTGCTTTATTGTTCTCGTCACTTCTTTCACATTTTTTAAGTAATAAATATACAAACATAAAAAAAAAGAAAAAAAAAAAATTCAGATGATTCTAACTTACTCAGCGATGGATGAAAAGGGAGATTCTCTGACTGTAAAATCTTCAGAGTTAAACAGAGATTCCATAATCAATCTCCTAGAAATTTGTGGATATTGATTCGATGAGGGTTAAATTTAAGTTATCTAGGGATGGTTTTCGAAGTCTTTAACTGATTTTATTTTTTATTTTTAGAATATAAAAATAAAGAAAAAGAACGTAAAAATTAAAAAAAGAAAGATTTATTAAAGAAAAAGCAAATCAAGAATAAAGTGAAAAAATTTCAAAAGAAAAAATCCTTTTTTTTTTTTTTCAATTTATTTATATTCAGACTTTACGTTTCATGTGTTTGAAAGTTTGACTTTTCGTCACAACCCAACTATTTCCTAATTTTTAATTTTATTTTTCAATGAACATCCATTGCTAAGCTCATTAAAATTTAATTTTTCATATTCCCCATAGATCGAACTAGCATTTTCTTTTGAGAGCTGGATTAGTTAAATTAACTTGCATGTTACTTTACCTATACTCATTCCTTAATAGGGTCTTTTGAATCAATCTCTCCCGTTAGTTCCTAAAATAGAAATCTCCCTTTCTCTCATTTTTCTCTCTCTCTCTGATCATTTCCTTGCCTCCTCTAAACGCTGATCTTAATTTAGTTGAAACCTATAAACATATATATATATTTTAAAGTTTTAAATTAGAAAATTAAGAATTATCGGAATAGTTTCCTGTTTTTCTTTTTTTCTCTTATTTTTGAAATTAACGGGAAGTAAGTACACTACTGAAGTCATTAAAAAAACATCTCAAATCAAGTAAGCTAAAACCTCAAATGCCTTCTAATAACTCATAATCGTAAAATTTTATTCTTTTTTAACTCACTGATCCATAGATAGTGTAATAATGAGTACGGAAGTATAAATATCAAGTATATTTGTGTATGAAGTTTAAATTTTTAATCCTTTAATACAGATTCATATGTACTTGTTTATTCAATTGGAAATTCGCTATTTTTTTCCTTTTTCCTATTTTTTTTCTTTTTTCTTTTTTCTTTTTTCTTTTTTCTTTTTTTGGGTTTCAGACTTGAGCGTTACATGCAATTTTTTTAATTAAGAAGTTCATCTTTGAAAGTTAAATTAGGATTCGATAAGAAACAATTCACTGAAAATATTTTTAATATATGAATGTTACACTTGATGTGTATATGATTGCATATTAATCAAGAAAGAAAAAAAAGAGGAATGTAAGAACACATTTAGTCTACTAAATTTGAATTCGGGGGCAAATATAGACATTACTTTTCCTTTGTTCAGGCTCACCAACACGACAACATCTTATCTTCATAAAATTTCAGATGCAAATAAAAAGGTAGAAAAACAACAACAACAATGTAAAAAAAACGTTTTTGAAACCGCATACATAAAAGCTTAAAAGAAAATTTCGCTGTAAACAACATGATTAAGATGACTTTGTTACCTTAAAAAAATGTTTATAAATCACTTGTTAGTATTCAAACTTTTAAAAAGGCGAAGTTGCAGAATATTGGAAAAAAGAGATTTCTTCTTGCAATTCTCCAATTTTTGTTTTACCTTGTGATATCTTCAGATCTAAGTAGACGTTGTATTTAAATGTCTTGCAATCGATTTAAGGGCTGGTATATTTTTATTTGTGGATAAAATGTCAAAAAAGAAAAAAAAATGAAAATTGAATTAAATCTTTTGCTCTAATCTTGAAGAAGGACTGAAGTTTACATTTAAAAACAAAAACAACAAAAAAACATATATATATGTAGAAAATATACATCAAGT
>JADGJU010000110.1:0-16654 GCA_026937265.1 Coelomomyces lativittatus
AAAAAAAAAAAGGTTTCACTTTCAGGTATTTACGATTTTCGTATGTTTTTTTAATTTAAAGAAGATGAGTTTATCTTTGAGCTGTCCTCCGTTTATTTTTAAACTAATGATAAAACTTTATAGAAATTCACCAAATTGTAAATTTTAAACTTTTTTATTTTTCTTTTTTCTTCGTTATTATTTTTATTATTTTTAAAATCTGACTCAAAGAAGTCAGGTAAAAATTTAAAGGGGTGGGGGAAAAAGGTCACATTTTGGGTTCGTAGAATTACAAATAAAGTGTAATGAATGATAAAACAAGAAACTTCTTTCTCCTTTCTCTTTTCTTTATTTTTGGGGAGGGGGAATTAGAGAACACCAAAACCTTGATTCTTCTGTTGACTACTAAGATAGGAATCCAATTTAATCATCGTTGAGTTCAAGTAGTAAATAAAATATATTATATAATATATAAAAATATGAAGGATCTGGATGAGGATTTCTTTTTCAAAGAAAACAAACTTAAATCCCGCCTTTAAAAGTAATTAAATGAGTAATTCTGCTATTTAAATGCATATGAACAACAAGCAAGCATGCACACACAAAAATAGAAAAAGGTTCGGAATGTGTTAAATTACTGTAAGGATTTTAGAAAAGATCCTTCACACCGAAAATGGGTGCGATGTTGGAAAGCGTGATCCATTTTAGAAAGTTTTGTGAGATCATACAAAAACCGGACTGTGGGTCTACCATGAGGACAGTTCTAATAACACACGTATTCAAAATATAGGAAAAAAGCATGCGTCAAATTGAATAGTAAAAAAAAAAAAAAAAAAAAAAAAAAACATTTAAAATGTAAGATATAAACAGTAAAATTGAACCCGGCACACCTTCACAAAATAACTCAAGATGCGCATCACTTTTTTTTTTTTTCTTTTTTTTTCTTCTTGTAAAGTGAAATAGCACAACATTTAAACCGTATACTTGTTTTTTTCTCCGGAAAATGAATCGTATTGTAAAGTTTCATTCTCAGGTAATTCAAGGACTCTTTTCCATGCTTTTCTATATGGGCAGTAAGGAAAACAATCACAACATAATGAAATTCATTTAATAATAAAAAAAGAAACCAAAAGAAAAAAATTAAAGTCAAAATAAAAAAATAGGACGTAAAAAACTAACTTTCCACGAACGTGCCGGTATAGTGTTTTTTTTTTTTTTTTTTTTTTTTTCAATTGAAAAATAAAAAGGAGAAAAGTCAAAAGTACCCTAATTTAATGGTTTTATCTTTGTCAGCAGCCGTTTTCGTCCATAAAGAAGCCCTCATTCCTTTACGAATACTGATGACAAGTCCACAAATTTCTTGAGAGTCTTCAAACATTTCTCCAATAAGAAAAAGACACTAAAAATAGGGAGGTAGAAAAAAAAAAAAAAAAAAAAAAAGTAGTCAAAGAAGGAAAGAGGGGGAAAAATAGAGAAAAAGAAGGTATGTGTGAGTTATCTTCGAAATTCAACTGACATAATTAATTCTTATTTAAAAATAAAAAAATAAAAAATAAAAATAAAAAACGCACTGAATTCAACCAAATAGATGGAGATAGATGCGAACATGAATAGTTCCATCGACCCCCTTGCTTATTTCTGGGATCTTCCCAAGCCGGGAAAATATCCTCACGAAAAAAGTTGTAATCCGAACCACCCATGATTTGATTTACAGGAGGTAAGCATTCATGCAGTCTATGAATAAGAAGAAGAAAAAGTGAAAATAAATAAATCATTAATCCATTAATCAATGAATTGAAAGATTAAATGAGATTAAAATCTCCTTTATTTTATTTTATTTTATTTTATTTTTTAAGTAAGAAAAGAAAGAGTGATCCGTCTAAATCCATTAAATAAGTTCAAATACCCCCAAAAATCCTCTACAGTGTTTACGGTAGAGACTTTATGAACAGCATCTTTCCATTCTTTTGTTTTACCCGGTTGAGTGTAATACATGGTCCAACAGGTGTGTAAAGGATGCGTTTCCAAATACATGTCTTCATGTAAAGTTTCGATTTCTCCTTCTTCAAGTCCTCCATTTTCCATAGTGACTTCCGAAGAAGCATGTTTAGAAACATGCATAGAGTGTCCCTCCTTTTCTAGTGGTTCGAAGGTTTCCAAGGGTTGGTCTTTGTTGTTCATGACCATGGTACTTTTTTTAGGAACCATCGTAACACTCTGTTCTAAAGTGAAAGTTGATGAAAATGTTTGTGGCGGTAGATTTAGAATGAAAAAGAAACTGAAAAGGAAGTCACTAAAATAAATGAATAGAAATCAAAAAAAAAAAAAGGGCCAAAAAAAAAACTATTTATTATCCACCCAAACCCAAGTCAAGTCAACGAAGAAGAGAGAATGTGAGTGAGTAAAGAAGGTCAGCAAATTTCTTTTTTGTAAAGTGAAAAAAGAAAAATAAAAATGATAAGAATTAAGTATATAATAGAAATTGAAATAGAAATAGAAATTATATTAAGTAAAGAAAAGATCCTTATTAAAAAAAAAAAATAAAATAAAAAAAGTTAACTTCAAAGATCAGGTTTGAATCACGTGGATTCAAGTCCAGTAGTGGTGATGTTAAAATATGGTAAGTAAAAGAAATATCAAAAATTCAAATTGAAATAAGAACAGAGGGTTTCTTTTTTTGTTTATTTTTTTTTTTTTTTTCGTGTTCTTTTTTGTTTGTTCATATGAGAATAAAGAAGAAGAAAAAAAAAAAAATTTACATGAAAAAGAAAAAAAATTAAAAACTAAAATTATAATTCAAATTAAAAATAAATAAATAAATAAATAAATAATAAATCAATCAATCAACTATGTGAAATAAAAGTAAACCACACTTAAAAGAAGGACCCATGTCCAACTCAACCATGAATACAAAGTAGAACTGGATTCAGAAGGATTAGGACTCATCATCACTGAATCATTGGTTGACGTTCCATTTTTAGGTAAAGTGGTGGTGTTGGTAGTAGGAATACCGTCGACTTTAGGAATGATAGGTGGACTTTTCTCTTCGTAACCAGGCATGCATTTCACTTCCACCCAATCTACTGTCATCGTAAAAACTTCATCTTTGCTACCTGCAGGTGCATTCGTACCACACCATTTCGTAGGACCATGTGCCCATTTCATTGTACCTTCTGGACTACCACATGTATCCCAAACACTAAAAAACAATCGACCTGGTTGATTAGGAAACTCACATGTATTTGTGGCATTTTTTATACACGTATCTTTTTTGACCGTTCGAACCACTTTGTCATCCACTAACCATACCAATCGGTTCGGTTCATACACGATGGTATACGTATGAAAATCATCAAATGAATTTCCCGTCATCATGGCTGGGACACCTTTGGTATAGTCAATCACACCATTCACATAATAATTCGTTTGAGCTATTTTCGAATCCTCGGCAAATGTCCATTCATAATCAATTTCATCACCTACGGTATCTACATCTGCACTGGTTTTGAAAATCCATGCATTCACCAGTCCAGGTTGGTTCGAGGTTTTCACTCGCGCCGTGAAATTCCCATAATGCACTTTGCGTGTACTGCTCAGTCGTGTTAATAATCCAGTCGTTAAATTTTTAGAATACTTCATGAGCAATTGCGCGGTTCCATTTTCAAGTTTAAAGTTATCGTAGTCAGAAACAAACCGTTGTCGATCAGGATCCCCTAAGTACTTTACCTTCTCTACCACTGACAACGAATTGGTGAAATCTTCTTTAAACGATTGACATTGAGGGTCCGTCACACATGCATTGGGATACGAAGCCTCCGCATTACACCCTTGACTCAGATACGCATCCATCGGTGTGTTGGTACAGTATCCAGCTTTATTACAAAAGGGAACCGACGACGGACAACGGTCACCATATTTTGGACAATTTGCTGCGTGTGTTAAGGGTAAAGAGGAAAAGAAAAGAGAAGAAAGGAAAAAAAGATGAAATAAAATAAGGAACATGGTGATAAATAAATGCTGACTGTGCTTTTTTTTTTTTTCTTTTTTTTGCGTTTAGGTAAAGTGAGGAAAAAATAAAATAGAAGAAACCTTTACATTAAATGAGTTTATAAATAAATAAAGGCGAATACCATCAACAATCCAGGCTCTGAAATAAGTAATGAAAAAATTCTACTATTCAAAAGAACTTTTAAAATTATAAAATAAAATGCAGTAGCCTTTTTCTAAGTTTTTGTCCTTAACTGGAAAATGGCTTGCTAAAAAATTAGAAAAATGAGAATAAAAAATTATTAAAACCTGGTAGAAAATTGAACTAGGGAAAAAAAAAGTTGCTGAGTGCAACCATTTTACTTTTTTTCCTTTCTGTTCGTGTTTTGGCTTTATTTGAGTTTCATTTATATATAAATATTTATTTAATATTTGTAGGAATTTTAAAAAAGAAAGGTTAAAATTAGAATAAAATTTTAAAGCAGAAGAAATAAAAGTAAACATCTAACGCCCATGGATTTTTTTTTTTACCAGCCATTTATATTGCAGGCTAAAGCAACTCATTCTTTATGACTGCTCAGTGATTCAGTTTTGCATAAATGAAATAAATAGAATTAAAAAATTAAAACAGTTGGGCTGAAATAAACAATATTTTTGTCCATACACGATACTTCTGATAACATAGCTCAAGGGAAAAGCCTCACACGCAGGGAAATTACACAAAAACAATTTATTGAAATTTTTTGATGCGGAGCGAGTAAAGCCATGAGGGGGAAAAATGGTGAGTAGGATAAACGAAGTATGCGAAATAAGCAAAAGAAAAAAAAAGTCCAAGGCAAGCATTCTGAATGTCATTAGAAATGCTAGGCAAAAAGAAAGTGTTCTCATTTATATCGTAATACCTTTGCTCGGTTAACCAAAGAGAACAAAAATAAAATTAACATGGCCAGTCTAATTGAGAAAAAAGTTAAATACGAATAGAAACAAAAAACAACAACCAATAATGAATGTAAAAAAAAATTCATAGTTGAACTTGTAATTCTATACGCTAAAATTTAGAAAGAATTATTATAATTAAGAGATACAAAAAATTCAAATAAAATAATACTAAAAACTCAAAAACTTAAAATTCGGAGTTGAAAATATCATACTATGTATAAAAGTAGTGGCAAATAATGGCGAAAGTTAAGCAGAATGAAGAAAAAAAAAAAAAAAAAAAAAAAAGACATAACCAATTAGAAAATGTTAATTTAATTCAAAATCAGAAGAGGAAGAAAAAGAAAAAGAAGGATGAATCATTGCAATAAGGAAGAAGAAAGCAAAACGACAACAACAACAACAAAAAACTCTGTAAAATAAAAAATTGGATAAATTTATTATAAATTTATAAAAAAACAAGATTACTAATTGAAATGCGAATAAAACTTTGAATGTTTAAGAAGTCAATAAGCGAATTTAAAAAAAAATGAAAATACTGAATGAGCAAAAAAAAACTGCTTCAAACTCTATGAAAAAAAAAGGGGGGGTGGTGGTTGGCAAGGGATGAGCTTTGAAAACCAAAGGTAAGGATTAAAGCAGAATATCTGGAAATGATCAAAAAAAAAAAAAAAAAGTCAGAAATATTAGAGTATACTCAAAAAAGTCTGGTTGTTGTTATTGAGAAAAATGAAGGGAAACTTAAAAATATTCCAAAGGTTGGTTTTATCTGTCTAAAACGATATAAATACCATTGTATTTTAGAAAAAATCAATCTGTATACCTTCTTAATGAGGTCGTTTTAGACTGAAGGGAATCCAAATGAAAACAAATACTCAGTTTAGTTAAAGTAATCAACACTAAATTAAAATTTTAAATATTTTAAAGTATCCATTACTGCAGTCAAGATATTGACTTCCAACTTTGAAATTACAGAAGAAGAAAAAAAAAAAGGGCTAAGCTTTTCTACTTCCCTGCACTAAAGGGTCCAACGCTATTTTTGATTTTAATTTAACGCCGTTTGTAAACATAATTTGAATTTTAAAGTATTGGTAAATATTAAATACAAAAAAATGAAGAGAAAGAGTAGTCGTACTTTCTAAAACAATATAAAATTGATAAAAATTTATATACTTATGCTATTGGCAGTTTGGACTGGGCCATCTCTGCAGTAATCGAAATTTTTTTTTTGAATACATTTGCAAGTTTCTTTTTTCGTGTTTAAAGAGATTAGTTTTTTTATTCATTTAGAAAAAAGATTAATTATGTTCGTATTATGTAAAACATTAAATGTTTTTGTAATAATCATGAAAAATTCTGGTCATTTTCGAAGTCATTGCAAAAAAAAAGTTTTTTTCTCGGGATTGGAGTCATTGTTTTTATATTCCCATAATTATACAATTATTTCGTTAAATTTTTTTAATACTAGAGAACAACTGTTTAAAATTGAAAATTCTACAGAGAAGTCTTTTAAGAAATTACTTACGATGCTTTTAATAAAATTTTAAATAAAAGTGCACCGTTTAATTTATTTTATATTCTCCTTTGTGTTGTTTTTTTAAAAGTTCTCATTATGGAAAATTCTATTTTTTTAAAATCCCAACTTATGTTCAAAAAGTTAAAAAGGGGTTTAACACACTTAGAATATTATCTAAGTCTACATAGTATCTTATTGTTTTGCTCCCTAAGTTGATGCCTTCGAAGTAAAAGAAAGAATTATCAGTGATCAATGAGTGCTTAGGCGAATAAAATAACCCATCATAAAAAAAAAATTAATTATGTAAGCGATCGTGAATATTATTGAAACAATAAATACAGCAATTAAAAGGAAAAAAAAGGGGTGCTTAAAGTTTTTAGACTTTTTTTTTTATTGGCACGGTGAAGATATTTGTATAAAATAGAAAATCAAGGATAATTTTAAAAAATAAGCGCTTCATAAAGGCATTTGGAAAAAACCGATTTGTAGCTTGAGGCTTTTAAATTGAGGGAATACTGCCATTTGAAAAAGAAAAAATAATAAGGAAAACAATGAAAAAAAAACAATCTTAAATCACGTAATATTCTTAAATGTAAAATAAAAATGCAATGAAAATAACGAATGAAAAAGAAAAGGTATAAATGAAGGACGATCGTGATGAAAAAGTGGGAGTAGAATCAGAAGGGTTCGATCCAGTCTTTGTTGATGATGCGGTGGGCGTGCCTTGGACTTTAGGAATGATGGGTGGACTTTTCTCTTCGTAACCAGGCATGCATTTCACTTCCACCCAATCTACTGTCATCGTAAAAACTTCATCTTTGCTACCTGCAGGTGCATTCGTACCACACCATTTCGTAGGACCTTGTGCCCATTGGACAGTACCTTGTGGGCTCCCACACGTATCCCAAACACTAAAAAACAATCGACCTTGTTGATTGGGAAACGTACATGCATTCGTGCCGTTTCCTATACACGTATCTTTGGCGACCGTTCGAACCACTTTGTCATCCACTAACCATACCAATCGGTTCGGTTCATACACGATGGTATACGTATGAAAATCATCAAATGAATTTCCCGTCATCATGGCTGGGACACCTTTGGTATAGTCAATCACACCATTCACATAATAATTGGTTTGAGCTATTTTCGAGTCTTCTCCAAACTATGAATACCATGTTTAATAAACAAGAGAACTTCAGAAAAATATAATTTATGCTTCATTCCTAAAAGTCAACTAAAAAGTACTGAAAAATAAAAATAAAATAAAGCATTTTAAAATGTACTCACGGTCCATTCATAGTCGATCTCATCCCCTATCGTATCGCTATCAGCACTCGTTTTAAAGATCCATGAATTTACAAAACCTAATCCATTCGATGTCTTTAGTCTGGCAGTAAAATTTCCATAGCTAAAAGAAGGGAATACATTTATAATAAAAGATATTGATAAATTCAATATTTTTTATATTTCAATGTTTTTTTTTTAATTGACAAAAGTTAAAAATATAAATTTCTTGATTTAAAAAACATGGATAAAAGAAACTTCGGAATAAAAAAATCATACTGAACAATGCGTGTACTGATAAGACGCGTTAACAAACCCATGTTTAAAGTGGGCGAGTATTTCATTAATAGCTTAACTGAACCATTGGAAATTTCAAAATTATCGTAGTCTGAATAAAACGCTTGCTTGTCGGGATCACCTGAATATGCTTTCCGTTCAACTATCGATGAAGCATCGTTGAAATCTTCTTTAAAAGATTTACATTGAGCGTCAGGAACACAGGAATTTGAAAACGATGCATCCGGATTACATCCTTGGCTTAAAAAAGCATCAATCGCGTCCTTTGTACAATACCCACCTTTATTGCAAAATGGAAGGTATTCGGGACACCGATCACCATACTGTGCACATTTGGCGGCATCAGCAAGGGGAAAAGGTAAAAGACAAAGTGAAAATAGTAACAAAAGTTTCGCGAGCATTCTTAAAAGAAAGATTCAAGTTTCTATTCTATTCTTTTCTTTTTATTTTTTATCGTTGGATATGAGAAAAAAAAATGAAGAGAGGAAAAATAAAAATTCTGTATCAAAAAAAAATTTTAATTAGATGTGAACTTTTAATTTTATAAAAGTAAATTTTTAAAGATTAAAAATTACTAATGTCTGTATGTAAAGAATAAACACGAATCTTCATGGGGAAAAAAATTCATTATTAAGAAGGAAATAGTTGTAAAGATGAAATTAGAAAAAACGTGTATTATCGATCAAGCTTCAAAAGTTCAATTTATATTTCGAACTTACATTTATATGCTCATTCATTTTTTTTAATTTTTTTTTTTTTTTTTTTAATATCAAGTACAGTAAATTTTATCCAAATTTAGTTTGAGAACAATTCCTTTTTCTAACTACTATCTTAGTCAACTGAGATAGTGATATTGATTTAACACCTTTATACATATATTTGTTGTTATTTCTCTGTTTAATTTTTTTTTCTTTTTTAAAATACTATTTCAATAGTTTTTGGCTCAGTGGATGTAAAAAAAAAGGATTAAGTGAAATACATCTTAATTTTTTTTACAGGTTACATGGAACACACACATAAATAAGAATTAGAGTTTCCAACACTGTTAGAGACAATTGGAATAATTCAAAGATACTAATAATGAAAATTTTCATTTTAATGAATTTAAATTGCTACCAGAATAAAATTGAAATTTTTCCCACAACGAAGTAAGCCTTATTTTAAAAAAAAGGTTTTTTAGCTAATTTTCTTAAAAGAATTAAATGACTTCATATAAAACCAAAATATATTTTTCTTTTTCGTTAATTCTTGAAACGGGTTTATATTCTTTAAGAGTTAGAAATATTTAAAGGAAAAAAAAAAAAAAAAAAAAACAAGAACCATTGAACTGTAAATAAGTAAATTGCCTTAGGTCTCTTAAACCATCAGCCATTGAATATTTTTAACAATATTTGATTGATCTCTCTCTATCAACGTCCAAGTCAAAAAAATGACATAAAAGTTAAAGTTTAGAGCAAATCTTCTAATATCTATATCTATACATGTGTATATATACTTGTATGTGTGTTGGTTTCCATGGTTAATTTAAAGAGGATGCTTATGAAAGAAATAATCGCAAAAGGCGTCACATGCACACGACATATGGAAAGAATTAGTAAGTAAATTCATTCTCCTTTTCTTGTTTTTATTAAATATGAGAGAGTAGAGGTGGAGTGTGTGAAGAAAGGAACATATCCTTAATAAACAAGTAACCTCATCACTATTAATCACCATTATTTTAAAAAAAAAAAAAAAAAAAAAAAAAGATTCTGTCGTATTTTTTTTTTAATTTTGAACTTTAACTCTCTTCGTTCCTTTCCTTTTATTTTATTTTAATTTTAATTTTTTTTTTTTCTTTTTTGCTGGGTTGGGTTGGGTCATCAAAGTTAAATATACAATTTTTTAATCCAGTTATGAAGTATTCCCCTTTTTCATTTTCAATTTATTTTATTTTTTTTTATTAATCTTGAAGTTGAGTGGCAATGAATACGTAAAATCTTCTCGAAAAATAATGTTAGAGTTAAAATAAAGTAAAAAAAGTGGCTTGCGATTGGGATGGGCATTGGTTGATAGCATGAAAGTTAATTTTTTTAAATTAGGGTTTGAAATATAAAAAGAAAAAGAAAAAGAAAAGACAAATTCTCTTTTAATAAAAGAATTCAAAGAGAAAAGAAAAAAGAGTTCAGCAAGAAACAAAACCAGAAAAACTAAAAAGAACGTTTTTAATTTGATGTTTTCGTTTCATTTTGACTATTTTTTTTTATTTTTTATTTAAAAAAAAAAAAAAGTACATATTCATATTCACACACACTTTCTCTCTTACTTTCTCTTACTTTTTCTTTTACTCTCTCTCTTCCTTTTCCTTTACTCCCCCCCTTTTTTTTTTTTTTTTTTTTTTTTCTTCATTCTGGACATACAAACTACTAGTACACACTTGTTGGTCCAATTAGTCATCTCCGTGCACATTGCTATTTGGATACTCATCAGTAACAAACTGAGTCAGACTCAATCAAACTTGGCCTTCTCGAATTCCCTTCCTCCTTCTCCTTTAAGTAACTTGAATTCTGTCAAATTTGCATTCTTACTTTCGACACGAGACACACCCTTACTGACGCTACCTTCACTCGGTCATGTGCAGGGAAATTGGAGAGTTTCCATGGATGCTCTAATACCTCTCGTCAACAAACTTCAAAATATTCTATCCACCGTTCAAAATTCTCCTTTAGACCTACCACAAATTGCAGTCATTGGGTACATGATTTAAATATTTATTATTATTCTTTTTTTTTTTATTTTTTATGTTTGTACATGTTGTTGTTCTTGGTGATCGCGATGTCCACTGGAGTCCAGATAATACACTCTTAGTGTTATTATTCTTTTTTTTTGGGTATACTTTCCCCTAGTTCAAATCATGAATAGTATTTTGATACTTTAGATCTACATTATTGAAAAAAGAAAATACTTTTTTAAATTTGAACTTGAAATAATAGTGATAAAAAAAAAAAAGAGGAAAGTAGAAAGGATTGAAGTTTTTTAGTGAAGGTGAAGAAGAAGTTGGGTGTACCTTTAAAATCTTTACTTCTGTAGTTCTTGCTTATTTATATGTTGTCAGTAGGAGCCCTTTCTATTTAACCTTTTTTTCGAATTATGCACTTTTCTTCACTATGAATCTTAGTTTCGTTGTTCGAAAATTACGTAATGCGCGACTAGGCATTTCCCTTTTTCTATTTCTTACTCGTCTTCTTGTTTCAAAAATGAATTTTTAACTTATAAAACGACCTGGTTCATTTTGACTTTTTTTTTTTTTTTTTTTTTTTTCATTTCTTTAGCTCACAATCATGCGGTAAAAGCTCATGTCTAGAACAAATCGTCGGTAAAGATTTTTTACCTAAAGGTACAGGTATAGTGACTAGGCGTCCTCTTGTGTTACAGCTACATCATCTACCTCAAGATTTGGACCACAACGAACAATCTAAGGAATATGGTGTACGGTTTACCATTGCCTAGCATTTTACTCATTTTAATTCATGCGCATTACCTCTTTCCTTTTGATTTTTTGTATATGATATCCTTAATGTGGATATTTTTAAAGCAAATAAAGAATTTTGGTGCTTTTTTACTCAATATTATTTGTTATCCGTATCTTTACTTTTTTATTTTTAATTACAAATGATATAGGTATTCTTACATATGGAAGACAAACGGTTTTATGATTTCGAACAAATTAAAGACGAAATTATATCAGAAACATTACGCGTTTCCGGTAACAACAAAGTATTTTTATTTCCTTCGTTACGAAAAAAAAAAAAAAAAACAATTGAGGCGTGTCTCGTAGTAGTTTTGTGTGCACATATATGAACAGGGATCAAAAAATTGTATTTTAATCATCAAATGGATATTCAAAGGGTGATGGAGGTCGTACTTCATTAGTAGTTACCGGATCTAAAAATTAAAATAATGAAGATTTTGGAATATTCATGATTATTTAAAAAAAAAAATTAAAAAAAGGAAAAAATACATGAAAAAATGTAAATTATAAATTATAAATAAAAAAATAAAAACATTAATATATACTTTGAGGAGGATCGGTTTCAGCAGGGACAGTTGTGGTCGTTGAAGCAGTCGAGGGCATAGGAGTATTGACGCGAAGTTCTAAATATTCTTGATCAGGATTATTCGCAACATTCTCCATGATCAAAATACCAGAGAAACGAGTGGATTTCACAGGTTTATAAGGACAATTAGCAAAAGAGATGTATTTTTCTTGAGCTGGCAATACACGCGATAAATTAGGTTTATTTTCGAAACTCGCTTCTTTTTTCTTAGTGAGAGGCTTTTCACTGGGGGTTGGATTTGTGACTGTATCCGAAGCCGGTGAAACAATAGGTGATAACGCATCGACTGACGTGCTCGTTTGTGGAGAGTTCATAGAAGGAACTATCAAAGGTGAATCCACGTCCATCAATGATTCACCACCTACCAAGCTGTTTTTCTTTTTTGCTCTGGCTTTGGCTTTGGCAGAAGTACTTAAAACAGCATACATTTTTTCGACTTTTTGTTGGGTAGGAGCTTGATACAAGGGCGGGTAGGCAAATAACGAAGGTTTTGCTTGACTTGTGAATTCAAATTTAGGGATACGCAAATCTTGATCTAAAGCAATCAGCATGGTGGGTTGCATGGATAAAGAAAGGAATAACGTCAACGGATACCAATACCAGTATTGTAAAAAGAGCACCATGCCTACCATGGAAAGCACATTGTTGGTGCCTTGTCTTGACCTCATTGAAATCGAGCAGTTTCTTCCACCTGCATCTAAAATACCTTGAGCTAATACGGCTCCGAATTTGGTGAGTTGGCCCTCATGTTTATCGGTAATCACTTTGGTCAGTAAAGATCGAAAACTATTTTGACCCGGAGGTTGATTGGCGTGTTGTATTTGGACAAGGCCTTGTGCTACCAAAGCACCTTGACGAACAAAATCAACACTGTCTTCCAATAACGTTTCTAATAGCGATAAGGCTTCAGGATGGTTGGTAGAAGCACATGAAATACCCACCGCTAGACATGTACCATACCTTACATGCGGATTGAAAGATTCAGATAGCAATTCGACGATTCTTGGGACTTGACTAGGCTGATTGGAATATAGGAAACCGATGGCCATGACCGCTGCACGTCGTACTTCGTCATTGACATCACTAACGGAAATATGAAGTAGTTGACGCAAAGCTTTGTTGTTACTCGTACCGGCATATGCCATGGCAATCATGAACGCACCGCCATATCTTATCAATGCGTCTTTATCGGCTAGTAACAATGCAATGAACTTATCTGCCTGGTTTTCTTGCCCGTACATTAACAACGCCATACCAATGCTTAACCCACGAATAATACGCTCATGTTGCGTTTCATGCGCATACTGTAGTAACTCATCCAAAATAGCCTCATGGCCTGTGCCTAACATCACCAAACCCATCGCCATGGCAGCAGCATCCGATGCGACGGCATTATCAGTATGCAAAATCGATTTTAACTCTTCATAGACATCCATGTTCCCAGTGGCTATCCCGGAAACACCAATTCCTAAACACGCCCCATGTTGAATGGCTTCATTCGAGGTGTCTTTTAATGCTGTTCTTAAGTAGTCCAATGGTTGGGAATGGTTCGCATTCAATAATCCTAAAGCTAATAAAGCTCCTCCTTCACTATAAACAGAAGAAGCAACACCGTTTTGAGGTAAATACGGCTCTAGTAATGCCATAGACTTGCTGACATGGCCTTTATGGATCACACCCAATGCCGCAGTGGCTGAAAATTTGCTCCAATTATTAGCCCTTGATAACCAATCTAAGTTTTCTCTTAAAAATTGATCACTTGTGGTACCGGCATTCATTAATGCATTGGCGAAAGTAATAGCCACATGCTGTAGCGAATTTCGACTGTCCAAAGCATTCTTAGATGCTTTCAAGAGCTGAAGATCAGTTTGATTATTTCGATGTAAAAATTCTAGATGTAATTGAATGGTAATTTGACCACTTAAAATGTTTTTTAACTTTTCCTCGTGCGCACTAGTTTGAAGTCCTTCAGAAACTTGTTTTAAAAATTTTTGCGTGACTATTTCTTCTAAATCAAAAGCAAGTTGAAGGGCAATCAGATAATGCTTCTCACTTTTTTGGATAAGCGTATTTAAAATTTCTGCACATCCTTTGGGGTCGTCTAAATTCACAAAGCAAATACACATTGAGAAATAATCAGGTTCATCTAACTCTGAGTAAGTTTGTACAAGCAACCGCAGAACCTAATAAATAAACAAAAGGCATCATTAGATATCAAAACTACGAAAGGAATAAATAAAATTTCTATAAAAAAAATAAATTTAAAAGGAAAAATTTATTTATATGTTTAAAGAATTCTTCAGCTGAAAAAAAGAAAAGAAATGGCGTACTTGAGAGCGAAACCCTTGATTTTGTATAAAGGTAAGGCTACATCCCAAAATGTACTTTAAAAGCTCACACTTATCCCCGGCATTGATTGCTTTCTGAATGATATCAATCCGACGTGATTCAATAGCTATGCCGATGGCCTACATTAAGAATATGTCGATGGATAATATAGAAAAATAAAAATATATCATCATCGAGATTTTATTTTTTTTTTAATGTCAATGGAATAAAAAATAAAAAAAGAAGAAGAAGAAGAGAAAAGGGAAGGCGAAGGGAAAAAAATTTTAAAAGGATAAAAAAAAAAAATTTTAAAATTTGTTCATTCTTTGAGATTTGAACAAAAAAAAAAAAAAAAAAACGTAAGTTTCCTCAAATTATAGAATCTAAAGCATGTACCTGTTGAAACTCTTTTTCGGCAAAGCAACGGCTAAAAACCCATTCTACAACTTTTTCTAGACCTGGATCCGAAACTACCATAGCATTCTCATTTTCACATGACTGAATACGTTCAGAAATATAACGATCAATGCAACGCGCTAAAAGAAGAAGAAAGACAAAGTAAAAAACGTCATATCCGGTTCTTAGGATTAGAATTTTTCTATGGTTTTCATAAAAAGGGAGGTAAACCATAACACAAAGTATGCGAAAAGGTAAATGGTAAAGTACCAATAATGGTGTCTACAAATTCAGACTTTGTGTTAAGATCCAGCAAGTCACCAGCTCCTAATGCGAAAATAGTCGATTCGCTCAAAGCGCCTAAATGAAAATAAGTCTAAAGAAGAAAGGATTAAAATTAATAAAAAAAAAAAAAGGCAAGAAATTCAGTCGTTCACGTCACACTCATCTCAGATGGTAGATTTTTTTCTTCTGATGCTAAGTTGATGGTATAAAAAGTTTTAATAACCTGACAATAATCTATAAATAAATAAATAAATAAAAGAACCTAACCTTTGCAGCAACTAATCCAGCCAACTGATGGTGTTTGAAGGATTTATCTTCAAAGAGAATTTCACTATTGTTTCGAGGAAAATAAATATATAAATAAACAGGAATTTAGAATTATAGTACAATGCGAAAAGTTTTTTTTTTTAAAAAAGAAAAGAAAAGTCAGCAATAGGATTTTAAAGATACAAAGATTAGTCTCTCTAATAAAAGTAAAGGTGGAACACAAATAGAAGTTATTTATCCTTAGTTTTCAAGTTTTGTACATTTTTTCAAAAGAAGAACATATAATAGAATAGCATCATTAAGGATATAACGTATTTAAAATGAATAGATTTACTTTTAGAAAAATGAAAATTGGAAGGAAAAAAAAAAAAAAACCTTCAACCCTGTCCACTTTTTTTAGTACATTTTATTTAAAGATTCTGAAATCTCTGCCCAAAATGAGTCAATGATTTCGTTTAGTCTCTGGAGCGCGTAATATTTTAAGGATTCATCTTTCTCATCCAATAAAGAGACGATGCCAGCTAAACAGAAAAAGAGATCGGAGAGAAATGAAAACGAGTTTAGTAGGTTTCAGTAGATTCAGTATGATAATTTAGGATACTACTAACAACAAAAAAAGGAGGAATAGAGATAAAATGGAAGTATGCTGAACCTTCTACGATTCTTAAGTTACGAAAAATGGGCAAAGATGAAAATAATAAAATGGTTTTAGATAGAATCACTCAAAAAAGTGTTCAATTACCTGCTGAGGTCAAAATCATGGTAGACATGAAGGATAAAGGTTCAGACACGAAACGCTGATGAAATAGATTGAAGTGAAAGAAAAGACCTAGATCAGAACTATGTATTTACTTAATTCCTTTGGTTAATAATTGATAGGTAGACGTATAAATAAGTACTTTGTTCTAAAATAAATGAATTTTTTTTTTTCTAGTATTCCAGGTATTGGTTTTCAGAAACTAAATGAAAAGGGTTGGATGAGTGGGATGAAAATTTAAGTGAAAACGGGGTAAAGTTTTGTTTCCAGTCAAATAAGGAATGAAATGAAAACTTGAATGAAAAAGAAATTAAGAAAGAGTTTATAGGCTTACCCTGATCAGTTTTGAACGAAATTATGAGATTTACTAATGAAATTTGTGAATGAATGAAAACTATTTAATTTAAAGAAAGAAAGCAAAAAAAAATAAAATAAAAATAATCCTTTTTTCCTCCAGTTTCGATATAGATTTAGATTTAGATTTAGGTTCATTTCTTTTTTTTTTTTTTTTTTTTAAAATAATGG
>JADGJU010000111.1:0-10188 GCA_026937265.1 Coelomomyces lativittatus
AAACGTTCTTTTTTTTTTTTTTTTTTTCTTTCTGATTAATTATTTTCGTTTAATTAAACCAATTTTTTTTTGCTGTAAAAAAAAGAATAATACTTTTGAAATATATAGTTTTAGTAATGCCATTCGAACGTGTTTATTAAAATATTCTTTTCTTCACTTAATGTATCTATATATCTATATATCGTTGAGAAAAAAGGTATGGATGAATTGCGCTTGGAGTACAATCAAAAATTACAATTATTATCAGACATGTACTCAAATCAACCCTATTTCCGAGTTAATTATCAACCTGGTTTGGTAGATGCAAGTATTGTGCCTTATAACCAAACATACGTATCTAAATTAGACTGTAAGTTGAACGCAGTTATTAGACTGTGCACTACGATTTTTGAATACCCTCTAAACCTTCTTTTATCTCTTACGTTTTAGTCACCCTTTTTCCTTTTTTCCTTTTTTCCTTTTTTTTCTATATATCTTTCATGTGTAGGCTTTCATCCAAATGCATGTCTTAACCAATTATTCGCACATGCACTTTGGAACAATATGCTCGAACCCAAAAATTTAAAATCCTCTGACTTAGATCCTGCACAACTTTTTTGGAAATGTCCCAGTAAAGAAAATAATTACATTCAGTAAGTCATATCCGGCATAAACTTTCCTCCTTTATTCATTGTTTTTGTCAATATTATTATTTTTTTTTCGTTATTCAAAATTTCAATTTCAATTTCAATTTCAATTTTGATTTTTCCTTTTCCTTTTTTTTTTTTTTTTTTTTTAAATCTCTAAGAGGTGATAAAACTTTTACATTTTCTTGCCCATGTTTCCTATCTGAATTTTTTGCTTTAATGAATTTTCTTATTGGTGTGTGATGCACTTAAAAAATATAAAAACAACCCCTTGTATTTCATCCTTTTTTGCCGCGTCTTTCCCTCCCATCTTATTTTGAACACGTAAAGAGCGTAGTGCCTTATTTACATTAATGTAGGAAATAATTTTTGATAAATAAATGTTTTAAAAAACTGACGAAAAGGAAAGAGTGAAAATCATCACCGCAAATGTCTTTTTTTTTAAAAAAATTGATTTTTTCTACTTCTTAAAGTAATTCTTTATACTTTCAATCAAATTTTAATGTCATTTCCTGTTTTTCTATCTTTCTTCATTGATAATGTAAACTTTTGATTTGGTTTTTTTGCATTTATACTATTTTAAAACTTAGCAAAAAGATTTATTTGTTTATTTTATATGGAGAAAATCAAGATAGGAGAGTGTTAAATCTTATTTAAAAAACCATAATAATTATAAAATCAAGCTCAAGGTCAATGTGAATGGAGATCATCCTTGTGATTTTTTAAGTTTACACGTTGAGGTGGTTAACTAGAGAGTATAAACCTATTTCATGATTTTTATAGGGAAAACTCACACAAGAACCTATTTAACTGAAATTAAGGAATCAAAAAATAGCCCCATCCATCTTTACACGGATGAAGTTATTTTTTAGATGTGTATGTGATTTGTAAAGTTTACATTCATGTCTGCCACCGTAAGAATTGCAGATGCACTTCTTATGTTTTAAAATAACGATGTTATCGTTTAAAATGTAAATACAAAGGAAAGAAATACTAATCTAAATTTCACTTTATTTTGAATCATTTACCATCTTTCATTCGAATAGGACACTCTCACTCACTGCATTAACAAGATTTCTATATATATATATATATATGCTCCATATCTTCAATCTAATATCCTTTAAAGTTTAATAAAGATATATATAGAAGTGACCATACAAATAGTAAGCTTTTTTTCAAATGATTGACATATATATTTGACATTTTTCTGGATTTTCTACCTAAAATGGAGTTCAAGATGACTAAGGTAATAAAGAAAGAGATGTATGTAATAAGTACAAGGTCCAAATCTGCACAGACTACATAACCTATTGCTTTTGAGATTTAGCTCATAGGAGAACAGTTCCTATGTACTATTTCTTACTTTTTTTTTTTTTCTTTCTTATCCTCAATGAGACGAATAAGCGAACAAAGAATACTTTGGTCTTCAGAAAGGGTTTAGATATGATCAATTCTTTTCTCTCCCTCTTATAATTTAAATGCAAGTCAAATAGCTTTCGAAAAAACCGGGTAACTTTTCTTTCAATCATCAATTTCACATTTACTCTATTGCACCACCCGCACTCCCAGCAAATCAACTCCATACTTATGATATATAACATTAAGTTATATCCGAATGATTTAAAAAATTTCATAACATCAGGCTATAAAAACACATCCAGAAAAAAACAAAGAAATAAACTAGCAAACGAGTGTATAAAAAGTGGTTTAACTTGTGTATAACTTCAAAAACAAAGTGGCCATAGGTAAAAAAAAAAAGGTCAATTTCACTTTGATACCTTAAAATTATACTTCATGAATATCCTCAACATAACAATTATATTGATTCTATTCAGTTTAGCCTCTTTTTTTTCTTCTCCTTTCTATTCGTTTTTCTTTTTCTTCATCTTTTTTTTTCTGTTCAACTCCATTTTCTAGTTAATTTTTTTATATTCAGATATAAAAAAAAAAAAAGACAATGGATAAAAAAAGAAAAAAAGAAAAAAGAAAAAAAAAAAGCTTATAGATAGTAGAAAAAAAAAAAAAAAGAAGCACAAAGAATTTAATCTATGTGCGGTATACTAGCAGACGTAAAGATGAAAGCTTCAGCCTGTTGAAAAAACTACGCACAGGAAAGATAAAGTTGTAAGGATACAAATTCCTTACAAATATACATACATATATAACTAAATTCTAGGTTACATTATAAAACAGCAATGACATTATAAAAGTGATAACCGACCACACCACACTTCTTTAGAATTTACATTTCATTAAGAAAGAAACGATGGGATCTAATAAAAAATTATCTACTTATTTATTTCCTTTCTAAGTTGCTTAAATCTTGATAAGAAGAATGTGTTACTTTGAATGTGAATTAGAGGAAACCCGCCATTAAAATTCAATCAGCAATAATTGTTTCCACTTCACTCCTCTACCCCCTCTCACATTTCTTCTATCCTTTCATTTAAAGAACAGAAATAACGAGAGTAAGAGATCAAAGATGAATTCCAAGCATACGAAAGAGAGTTAAGCATAATAACATTAAAAAAATAGACCTGAATTTATATTTTCAGAACAACAACCAAAATAATTAAATAATAATAACAACATTTTGGTTTTCCTTTTTTTTTTTTTTTTGGTTTACTTTTTTTCATTTTATTTTCAAATCACAGGAACAATGGCCTATATACACGTGATTCAACAAGGGTTGTTTTTCTTTTTTTTTTTAAATTTTAAATTTTATTTTTGATACAGAAACAACACCAACCCCCCTCCATGTCCCCAATCCTTTCTTCCCATCTTATTCAAGAAGTGGATAAATAATAAAAAGGGAAATGAACTAATGAGGAGGGTGAGAGCAAGATCGGTAGGAACAAGTATAGATATTGCCATTTTAATGGGAAACATTTTTCCCAAGTGAATTGATAAATGAATTCAAGCGAAAAAACATTTGCTTCGATGTATGGAACTTCTCTTAGTTAACAAATAAATAAAGGAATAAAAAATAAAGCTTGAAAAAAATGTATGGGCGGATTAATTAAATGCCTCATTAATAATATGGAGTAAGTAACTCGGGGAAGGGGAGGGGGAAGAAGAGTTTAATACATTTTACGTAAGTTTCGATTAAATTAGTTAAATTTTAGTGTGGGAGCATGAAGAAATTAATAATACAAGAGGATAATACAAATAAAAGGGTTTCTGGATATTTTCCTAAATAATCCATACACTAAATAATCGTATGTTCTCCATTTATGCTTCTAAAAGAGAAAAATACAATAATGAAAACAAACTTTAAATAAAGCATCCTCTCTCTTTCGAAAGAGGCGTGTGGATTGGGTGAAATAGAAAAATAATGATATTTCTTCCACCCTCTACTCTCCACCCTGCTTTTATGTTTTGTTTGTTTTCTAAAGATTTTTTCTTTTTGATTTATCTCCTTCAATAAAGTCTAGAGACGGAGCCTTCGCAAAATCCCGTTATATAGTTTGCAACAGAAATGATATTCTGATTTAGTTTTTAGCGTGGAAAGTACCGTGCGAATACATTGCCCTTTAGAAAAAGAGGAGGAAGGAGAATATAGAATATAAATGGCAAGGCCAGAGAACTAATTATGTAAATGGTGAAAATAATGGTGATGAAAGAAGGGAGAATTAAAATAGATAGGATAAGTCGATAAACATTACAGATTACAGGTGAAAAAAGAAAAAGTATTACAAAATGTATTTCGATCTCAAAAGAAAAGAAAAAGGACAGAAAGTCATTTCATTAAGTTTCCAAAATAATAAATTGGTGTATATAAAAATGAAGATAAAAGGAAAAATTAACAATTAAAAATAAAAAAATGACATTAAGTTAGAGGGAAGTCGACGGTATCGAGTCTGTCGTTGAAGAAAGGAGTGAAGCTTTAGAATTCTCCAAAGAATTTTTTGAGGAAATGGAGATGGGAATAAAAGATGTAGAATCATTAGGAAGGTCCGAGAGCGTCGCGGAGGAATTTGTAGACTTTGATACCAGTGAAGCCGTCGAGGAATTAGGGGGTTCTGTTGAAGCGATACTAGATTTTAATTGCTCATTTTCTTTTTGTAAGTTTATACAAATATCCATTAAAAAAGAATACTTGGACTGCAAGTCAACAATGCTCCTTTTTGTCGTAGAATAAAACTCATTTGCCATGACTTGAAGGTAAGTTGGAGTGACTGCTGGCTCGTCAACTCGGGCATAAGGGCCCTATTACATCAAGAATAACACCAAAACAACAACAAACAAAAAGTTGAGCCATAATGATCATAATATATGATTATAATCAGGTTAGAAAAACATAAGAGGACAAAGAGATAATGACCATGGTAATGGGAAATAAAGAAAAACGCACTTGCTCTCCATCTCGCTTTACTTTCACAAGTTGCGTCCGTGATCGATCACGTAATCCATGAAAAACTCTTTTCTTTTTTGGAATGGGATGCTCTGGACTATTGGATGTGATAGATAAATTCGAGGATCGCGTTTTTCTATTTTTTGAATGCAATGGAAGTGTAATGTCATCTGCAGCAAGCCGATATCCAGATCTAATCAAGCGTGATCGAGATAACAAAGTTCGTTTCTTTTTTGAAATAGGTTAGTGAATTTAAAACGAGAGCATTAAACACTATTAAATCATCCTCATCCTCATCATTATTATTAGCATTAGCATTCGCATATACATTGAAAGCTCACTGTTTTTTACTTTACTTTTCTTTTTTTTTTTAGTTCATTTAATTTACCACATTAATGATAATATTAACAACAATCACAAAAACAAATTAAATAAATTAATAAAAATAAGGAAAAAGTACCAGAACTTCTTTGACCAAAGCATGAAGCTGTTGATCAATTTGTTTCTCTTGTTGCTGATATTGAAGGTGCATTTCTTTTAATTTCTCAACAATCCAATACTTAATGGGAAGCGTTGCGCTGTCGAATTCAGTAAAGACTCGTTGAGCATCGAACACCACCCAAACACATTCATTGACTGGATCATGCTGGATACAGGTGATATCACTCACCACGCGCTTCTTTAAATTTTTCGCTGTCACTTCGGTATACCGAACTTTTAAAAAGTATAAATAAGGTCTGGACTCAAGTGCAAGATCAATAGGATATTGAGAAACCCGAATACGGTCTTCAGACTCTTCTTCGTCTTCGTCTTCATCCTCCTCCTCCTCATTCTCATTATCGTTATCATGGTATTGGTCATGGTTATTCTCTTCTGCATTCGGATTTGCATTTTCGAGAGCATTTTTTTTTGCTTTCTGGCGATTGGGCTTTGTTTCCGTCTCAAGATTTTTGTTTTCTATTCCTTCCTCTACTTCTATCTCTTTTCTTTTCTCCTTTTCATTCTCTTCGTACAAGTTAATTTTCTTATTAGAGAAAGTTAAGGAAACGTTTTGTGAATTTTTCTGGATATGAACGTCGGACAATTTACCACTTGATTGTGATTTTTCGGTAGAAATTAATTCATTGTCTTTTTGAGAATCAGAAGAGTGATTGCGATTGAATAAGTGATTGGAAGTGGGCATATCACGAGAAAATAGGTGAAACTTTTTTGAAGGTTTATACTGCTTGGTAGTACCTAGACTTTCAACCTTTTCTTTTTTTTGTTTGAGTGTTTTTTCTGGGAAATGAAAAAATGATCCAGGTAATCGACGTCTCTTTCGTGATACATATGCAAAAGATTCTGAATAACGTAAATTTTCATCACCAATAGTACCAACAACGTTGGTGGCTGAACCACTTAGATCGCTTCGAATTGCCCCCCGACGAGATCGCGCAGCCGAGGAAAGTGAAGGATTAGAGGATTTTCGGCGTAAATGCATTGGATGAGAGGGTTCTACATTTATGGATTTTTTTAAAAAAAACGTGAAAATTTAAAAATGGTTGTAAAAGAAATCACTAAAATCTTAAGACTTAATAAAGAGATTTATAATGATTTTTACCATGAACACAAAAAAATGAAAAACAAAAAAAAGTTTCCTCCATTGCCCCCCTCTTCGTCCTCTTTTTTTAACCTCTTTTTTTCTTTAGTCTAAAATTCAAAGTTGACATCTTGGTGGAATTGAATTCTTTAGTTTTTTTTTGAATTTATACCTTTCTCATCATTTCTTGAAGGTTCTGGGGTAATCGATGAAACAGGGACAAGAGGAACTTTTTTGTCTAAGTTCTACATTTAATATAAATTGAAAAGAAAGAAACAACAAACATAATAAAAAAACGCAAAATGAGATCATAAAGTAGGTTAAAATTTTTGAAGAAGATTAAAACGGTGTAACTGAAAAAAAAATTGTTTTTCCAAGTAGCGTGAATGTATTTGGATAATACATAAGAGAAGTACCCTTTCATGTTGTTCAGAAGCATTATATCTTATAATCTTTGTTGCATTTTTTCTGGGACGACCCCGAGGCCTAGGCAGTGGTGAAAGGGGGGAAGTTGGAAAAAGAGGAGGGGGAAGAGGAGAAGATAAACGAGAATCAATTTGAATTGGCTCTGATGTAGAACTTAATGAGTAATGAGAGATGTCTTGCACAGATTCATTTAAACTCTCTGAACGCTCTAATTGATAGGATGTTCATAGCGAAAATTCAAAAAAAGTAAAAATAATAATAAAAGTTAAAAAAAAAAAAAAAAGAAGCTAAAAGGTTAATGAATTGAAAAATATTCATCGATTTTTTTTAGAATTTAAAATACTAAATCAATTCCAAAAAATAGAGGCAAACAAATTTTTTTGGGAGAATAAAAAAATTAAGCATACCTGGTTCAAAATTAGAAGTAGGCTTAATCGCTGACGTAGCATTAGAGAATGCAACCAAAGAATTAGAAGGATTGACACAGGATGGCTCGTATTTACTATTTAGAAGAAACAAAAAAAAAAAAAATGTTAGTTTTAGAAAATTTACTAAACAGAATTATATAAAATCATGATAAATACATAGAATGCGAAGGAACATTGTCTGGAGAACGTTTATTTTCCAATGAATAGTATAAAGCCGAACTAGAAATAGTTGGAAGAGAGGAACCTGATTCCTGCGGTGATTGAAAATATGCGATTGGAGAAAACTTTAAAAATATTTTTTAAAAATAAAGAAATTAATCAGGCAATCAAAATTTAAAACACAAAAAAAAAGAAATTTACTGCATATAACTCAAGGACTTTTTTTTTTTTCTTTCTTTCTTTCCATTTCTTTTCAAAGTACTATTTTAAAAAAAGAAAAATTAATTCAATTACATTAAATGTTTCCATTTCTTTTTTTTCTTCTTTTCAAATAGGTTATTTTGACACTTGAAGGTATTTTTAAACTCAATTACAAACGTAATTAAATTAAAATTACACTATCAAGTTTTTAAATTTTCCATTATTTTTGAATACCAATGGATGTATAAGTCTCTGCATGAATATAAAGAATAAATTTTTTTAATTCTTAAATTTTTTTTTTTTTCAATCTTCTTATTTTTTCCTTGGTATATTATTTTTTCATTTGTAGTTACTTTTATCTTAATGAATTAATTTATATAAATGTATATCTTTAGTTTGTCTGATAGTGGTATTTAAAAAAAGTTTTACTATTTTGTAACTGTTTTTTTGATAGTATCAATTAAAAAAAAAAAAAAAAAAAAAAAAAACATTAACAACAACAACAACGAAGAAAGAGAGTAAAATTAAAAAGAAAACTAAAATGACTGTACATTAATTTGACTACGATCTGAAGGTGGCTCTATTTCTTTTTTTTTTCGTTTTTTCGTGACATTTTGAAATTTTAAAATTGAAGCATTGAATACATATTCCACCAGACTTGAATCTAAGTTCGAAGGCCCAAGGGAGGGGGAAGGTTGGTTATTTGTCGGATTTTTTAAATTAGGAAAGGAGGGAGTTAATTGGCTTTGAAGTTGGGTGGGAAGTTCATGAGAGAAAGAAGGAGTCTTATAAAGAACAGCTGAGTTAGAAGAGGGTGAAGGATGTGGAATGTAGGAATGAGTAGGTGAAAGTAATGGAGAGGTTGGGGTTGTAGACTGTGAACCAGACGAATGGTAGATGGGATTTAATAAGAAGGAAACTGAAGTTGGAAGTCCAGAAGATGAAACAGATGAAGACGTAGAAGAATTCGATGAAGAAGAAATGAGAGGTGTTGGGCGAGAAAGAGAGAAGGTTACGGAATTTGAAAGTGGAGACGAAGAAGGATAAGAAGAACCAGAATGAGTAAACTGGGGCATATGAATATTTCCAAATGGGTGTTTTTGTACGTTTGTGTATTGAAAAGATCAAGGTTTTCGGTAGATAAATATGTAAAAAAGTAAAAGTAGTATATATATCTATATGTATAAAAAATTTTAAATTTTTAAAAATTAATAAAACTTTAAAAAAATAAAGATTTTAATTTTTTAATTTTTTAATTTTTTAATTTTATACTTCTAAATTTTTATTGTTTAAAAAAAAACTTTTAAAATGTTTTTTTAAATCTTTTAATTTTTAAATTAAAGTTGTAAGGTTGAAATTTTATTTTTGATGTTTAGTTAAATTAAAGTTATTTTTTTTTCTTTTTAAAGTTAGTATTCAGTTTTTGATTTGAAATGTGTAATGGAATTTTTAATGAAGCAAGTCAATGAGAAAAGGAGGTTGTCTAATACGAGTAGAAGACCGTCAACCGAATTGAAGGAAGTATAAGAATAGTAGATAAAGACAGCTTTTTTTTTTTTTAAAAAAAAAAAAAAAAATTAAAAAAAATTAAAAAAAATTAAAAAAAAAAAAAAAGAAAATAAGAAAATAAGAAAAATTCATTGAAGTCGAGAAAGTCAAAGACCATTAATAATTATAAAAAATCAGTAGAGTAAAATTAATAGTTAAATTATTAATAATATTTATGGCTTTAAATGGCCTCCTTTTAGTTTAGTGGTTATTTTTAGTTTTTTTAAAGATTTTTTTTTTTTTGGTTCGGCTCATGTAGACACATAAGATTGATTGGGGTTTGATTTTCTTTTTAAGATTTAAAAAAAAATTGAAAATTGAAAATTGAAAATTAAAACCGTAAATATCATAGAATAAAAAACCAAACAAACTAAATAAAATGATGTACTTCTTTTTTACTGTGGTCTGTGTTCGTATTGAAAAGCGGTTAAAAGATTTAAAAATATAACGCAAATAAAAAGGTATAGAAGTATAGACCAAATAAAAGGAAAGCTAAATAGGAAGGAGAAATGAAAAAATCAAAAAAATTAAAACTAAAACTAAAAAATGAGGGAAAGAAGAAGTAGAAGAAGAAAAAGAAGCAAAAAAAAAAAAAAAAATGAAAATGAAAATAAAAATAAAAATGAAAATGAAAAATAATAAATAAATAAATAAAGCCAAGTGATAAGTTTTAAAGGTTTAAAAAAAAAAAAAAAAATTAAATATCATTTTTATTTAAAGTTTTCGTCTTTCTTTTTTTTCCTTTCCTTTTTTCCGTGATATATATAAATACATCATTCGAAAAAATTTTCAAATGATAAAAATTGGGAAATGGATCAATGCTGAGAGTTTTTTTTTTTTTTCTGTAGGACATTCAATACATTG
>JADGJU010000112.1:3767-16388 GCA_026937265.1 Coelomomyces lativittatus
AAAAAAAAAAAAAAAAAAAAAAAGGAAGGGGAATGAGAATGCGAGATCTATAAATCCTAGCGATGCAGTCTAAAAAGTCGACATTAAAAACGAAAAACTAAAAATAAAACAGTAGCTTCAAAGGAAAATGGATAGTTGCAGAGTCTCTTTCCTTTTAAAGTATAACAAAATACAAAGTATAAAGAAAAATAGGGAGGTAGGAGGTCTTTACTTACTGCCACCATACTAACACCAAACACGACTTCGAAGAAAGCATACTCTAGTTTTTCTACAGTTACTTTTGAACCCTTTCTGTCCTCCGTGTTTTCCCTTTTCTTCTCCTTTTTGATAGAGTTCTAATCCAATGAAGGACGGACTTTCCTTTTTTTTCTTCTTCTTCTTTTTAGTCTTCTACGTCTTCATTTTCTTCATGGGATCTCAACGAAGTTGAAGAGGAGGTCTCAGGAGGCTCATCCATTTCCATACTTAATTGACTGGCCACCATTCTTAATTGATCCGCAACGTACTCCATCTTCATCTGATTCAATGCCAAATTGGTTTTGTACAACGTGGTTAAAAAGACCACCCGCATGTGTGGACTCGACGTCAAAACCAAGGCTGCATTCAATTGAAAAACGTCCGACGAAAACTCTTCAATCATGATCGGAGGTAGATGGGTCGGCGGATCTAATTTTAAATAAGCAAAATAGCGTTCCATGAAATGAGTGAAATAGGTTTCCGTCCAATGCAACGTGCAATCTAAAAAGGAGATCAATTCAGCTACATGCAACAAAGACCAAGACACAGAAAAAGTTTTCACAAACAAAGCTGCTATCGACGGAGGTTCGTCTTGGACCTTCAAAGAGAATGAAAATTCAAAGTGAAAAGAGAGAGAGAGAGAGAGAGTTCAAAGTGAAGTTTAATATCCAAAGAGGTTGAGGAGGGAAATGAAAACTAAACTCAACGAAGAAGAAAAAGAAAAAAGGAGTCCATTGTTTTTGATTCTGTTCTTTGTAAACACATACCATCATGGAGGTCACCTTAATAGCAGTGGATTTAGATAAATATGCATTGACCCATACCAGCCGGAAAAACAACCCTGCAACATCAGGTGTTGTGTCCATGGTTAGAATGGTCAGTAATTTCGCCATGGCCAACGTAGGCCAAGGAGCGTGTGCTCGTGTTTGAAAAGTTTCTGAAGGCTCTGCGGAGACCATCCATGAGACCACCCGAGCCAATTGAGTGACGGAAACATGGGACGCCAAAGCATGCAGTTGCCTTGCACACAATTCCGTATGGTCTGGATTCAAAATGAACTCTCGAAACAAAGTCCCATGATGTTGATCTAAAAATCCAATGACCCCATGCATCCCTTCCACCGTCATCCTTTCCGAATCCCGGGACAAGGATAACATCACGTCTTCCGTGGCCAACACCGTGGCATCACTATCGTACCGTGCTAAACGGGTACGAAAATACTCATCGTTGGCTTCTTGGATAGAACGTCGTTCTGGAACAGGTAGATGGTATCGATGTTCAGGTGGGTCATCCATGAAGGAGAGGTCTAAAAAGTTTATCAACGTAGGCGTTTGGTACGAAGGTAAATTAATATCAATTAAACTTGGACTCAAGAGTTGTGTGACCATAGGGGACTCCGAAGTGGTTGACGAAAAGGGTGAAGGAAGGAAAGACATTGGAGGAGGCGAAACACTAATTGCTGAAGTAGGTTCTACGTTCATTGATGCAAGGGAAGTGGAAAGGTCAAAATCCATTTCTATCTCATTTAAATGTGGTGGTGAGGATAAAGGACTAAAAACGGAAGACGAGGAAGAGGACGAGGAAGTAGATGAGGACGAAGCCGTGGGTAATCCATTGAACAGTTGCTCTTTCACTAAGTTAACTGGACTGGTCTCTTGTGATGTGACCATGGATGAAGAAGCTTGCATGGACTTAAAAGATAGCGTTGTGGAAGGTGGAGTAGGGTTTGAAGAAATCAATGTATCTAGTACATCTTTAGAATCTAAAATCTTCATGACCAATTCAGCTTGTTCATGGTCAACCCCAATGGATAAATTTCCTAACGCGAACTGGTCAATGTTGAGTTGATTTTCTTGATGAAGTATATCATTTATGCAAATTTGAAGTGCTGCTATATCGCTAAACCGTAATGAAGAACCTTTTTCTTGTAGCAATTCCTTTTGCACATGAACCATACTTTGAGAACTTAATCGACCTAGTCGCATTTTCGCCAAAGAGTCAACCGTTTTTTTTTTTTTTTTTTTTTTTTTCTTTCTTTATTTTTTATTTACTGAATTTTCTTTCTTTCTTTATTAGTAAAGGAATAAAATATAGTAAGTGGAACAGATATATGACTTCAATCCTGCGTGAGAAAAAACAAAAAAAAATTAAAAAAATAAAATGGAGCATAAAATTAAGAAAAAAACGCGAGAAATAGAATTTTAACAGTGAATCTACCCTCAATTTTTTTTCTCCCTTACATTCTCATTTCTGGAAGTTCACTGCATATATATTTTCATTCTCTCAATGCAGCTTACATAGTAAAATTATTTCATAGTTTTAAATAAGTAAATGTAAATATTGAGTTTTTATTTAAACATATGAAAACAACCGAAGAAAGAAAGAAAAATAAGCTACATTTAAATCTTAATAGAAGTTTAAAGAGTAACATTTTTAAAGGTTAAACGAACCTTCTTTTTTTTTTTTTTTTCGCTAGACAGGTTTATTTATTGATATGAAAGAATTGCAAAGAGAATGAAAAAAATAAAATAAAAAATAAACAGCAAAATGAAAAAATAATAGGAAAAACACGAATCATCTACATTTCGACTACATTCAAATTTGGAAAAACAACAACATAATTTCAAAATCAGCAAGGATATTTTTTGATTTTCCTTTTTTTATTTTTTTCAATCTTAATCTCATGTATCATAAGAAACCCATTCTGGAGAATCAAAACTTTCCCTGCAAGTTCTTGAGGATTCGACATGCATTTTATAAGAGGGTAAATTAGGGAAAAAAATATTGCATTTCAAGCATTTGTGTCGATTGGGTCGATTGTGAATCTTCGTATGTCTAAGTAATTCAATCAAAAGTCATCGTGATTGAATGGTGATGAAAAAATTTTATTATGTTAATTAGAAAAAAAAAAAAAAAAAGGGAAAAACGATTAAACACAAAAAGAGAATGAATAAGCTTAAGGTTCAAATTGGTTTTTTCTTATTATTTTAAATTGCTCGCTTCTTCTACTAAAAAAAAAGAAAAAAGAAATGGTTCATGTACCTTAACATATCCGCCTTACGAAGAAAAGGTTTTTGACAAATGGGACATTGATATGGACGCTCATTGGAATGTGTGCGTAAGTGACTTTTTAAATTGTAAATTTGATTAAATGTTTTTGCACAAGTTTTGCAGGTAAAATTGACGCCATCCCCACATTTATTCGCAGTGGCGTAATCCGAAACGGGGCCTAAATTAGGAATAAACAACGGAATTTTGGATGACTTTCTTTTTTTAGGTCGATTCGTGGCTGTCACATGACTTAATAATGGGTCTTCTTCCAGTGATTTTTTAAGCTCATTGGTCTTTCGCTTTCGACGCATAGGTTTGACACAAGTTACAGCTCCACTTCCTAGTGAAGGAGGAGAGGAAGAAGCAATCGACAAATGATCAGGTCCATGTGAATGGTATGGTGAGACCATGGAAATGGAATGTCCAAGAGGAATACCGCCTGAAAATTTAGCCATTGGGATTGGTGAGGTGGGTATATAGTCATGGGATGATGGTATTATTGAAGTAGAAGTAGTGGACGAAGAAGCAGAAGAAGGAAAACTCGACGACATATTTGAAGAGGGAGAAGAAAAGGAAGTGGCAGAAACTGATGAAGCCGATGAAGAAGAACTAGAGGAGGAGGATACTGAAGGGGTAGAAGAAGAAGAGCTAGAAGCAGAGGTGGAAGAGGTAGAAGAAGACGAAGATGAATTGGGTAAAGAAAATGAAGGAGGGACAAAAGATTGTCCTGAAGGTACATTTGAATGCACATTCATCATATTGTATCCAACTACAGGATTGGGGTAAGGAGGATACAATGAATAACACGGATAGGATGAATTAAAATTATTGGACGAGTTGGGTTGATTGACTAATTGCAAGTAGACAGGAGAAGGTTGATAAGTACGCCAAGCATACGGAGGATACATTAGATTCGGTGTTTGATTTGTCAACGCTTGGCCATTGGGTGTGGTACTAGTGGGTATGTACTTGGCCATTTCCATGTGACTTCGAGGAACAGAAGGTGGCAGCGGTGGCTGACCGTAGAACATATTCATGTCCGGGGCTTCTTTATACACTCCGCCATGCATTCCTGCTACCTGACACGATACATTGTTACTTCCCGGTTCCATCCCTTCTGCGCTCACCGACGATGACAACAACGAAGGATTCCAAGTTTCAGAAAAAAAAGAAGACACTGGATGTGGATACTCATACGTTTCTTCTTTTGAAAGTAAGGGTGAATGCATGGACCCATACGTTTCCGGTGTCCGGAAAGAAGGTTCATATTCAGAAGCAATATTTGGAGAGGTATTATTAAAAAATTTGTGAAGTGGTAAATAAGAATGAGAACCTGGGGGACCACCTCCATGGCCTTCAACATACATGAAGTCTGAATGTCCGTTGGATGACACCATGTCCTGGGAAGTGAGAAGATTCCCACCTTTCCATCCAGGTTCGGGCTGGTTTGAAAAACGATCAGAAGCATAATACTCGTATTCCGAAGATCCTAAATCCGTGGGCACTGTGGAATTGGAATTAAAATAGTTGGGCTTCGGATACATAAACGAAGAGTATGCACTAAAAAATGATAAAGCTGGAGGTGCACGACTTTATCTCTTTCTTTCACAGATACTAAATTTCCAAAATTACTGCCATAACAAAATTACAAATAAATCATCATCCAATGGAAGGTGAAAATGAGCTAAATTAAAAATTTTATACGATCATCTGCACCAAAAATAGATACATGAAAAGAAAAAAAAAAAAAAAGAAGACATAGAAATAAAAAACTGGCCGTGGTGAAATACAACTGCTATTCGCTGCAGAGATAGCCTTCTCGTTGTAACATTGTGGAAAAAAAAAAAAATACACACAATACTCCAAAGAGAAAATCACTTCCTCACAAATAGCTTTCTAAGTAAGAATGT
Source organism: Coelomomyces lativittatus (assembly GCA_026937265.1). Lineage (NCBI taxonomy): Eukaryota > Fungi > Blastocladiomycota > Blastocladiomycetes > Blastocladiales > Coelomomycetaceae > Coelomomyces > Coelomomyces lativittatus. Next base: position 8,966 of record JADGJU010000112.1, read on the forward strand.
TAAAATTTAAAATGAAATAAAAAATAAAATCATTTGAATTTAAAATTCTTTTTTCTATTTTTTTTTTTTATTTTTTTTGGGCCGGGTCCAATGAACATTCTCAAACTCAATTTCAATTTAAAATATTTTTTTTTTTTTTCATCTTTGAAAACTTCAAAAAAGAGCAAAAAAATCTGCACAGCAGAAAAGTGAAAAGTAACTCAAAGTCCTCTGAGTTTAATTTATAAGAGAATGAGTATTCTTGCTTAGAATGAAAGGAAATAAATCAAGATACAAAATACGAGTTTTGAGCACGAAGTATTTTCTCAAGAAAAAAAGTGAAATTAAAAGATAAAACCTAACTGTACCTTTCTAGAAAAGTTCTAACTTTTTTCAAAGAATTTGGTCAGATACAATGGATTTGCGTCAAAAGCGTACGCAACTGGCTTAAGTCTAAACGAAAAAGGAGAAAATTTGTGCGATTCTATAGGCTGCTAGTATTTTAAGTTTTGTTTTTGTTTTTAAGATTCTTCTCAACCGGGTTACCCTAGGTTATTTTTATTTTAAAAGTTCATAATATACTTCTAGTGCAATTGCTTGGGTATTATAATAGCTTCTATAACAAGGTGACTCTATTTTTAGCACTCGGTTCCCGCCTTCAAAATCTCACTTCTTCATCTCTTTCTTTTTGTTTCATTCTTTCATCCTTTCGTTATTATTATTATTATTTTTTAATTTATTTATTTTTTCACTTTTATTTTTAGTTGTATTAAAAATAAATAAATAAACATATATATATATGTATGATTTTATTTTTAGCTTCGATGACTATATAATTAAGCTGAAAAAAGTTTCATTACATAAGTAAAAAGATTACATTACTAAATATTGCTTTGTATTTAAAAAACTTAAATAGCATTAAAATAGTAGCATTTGTTTACACTAAATTTGAAAATCTCATTTTGACAACGTACTTTTTATCATCGTAAGAATACTGTTTAAGTTGTCAACATCCATTGCAAGAAATTGGATAATGGAAATAATTGTTTTATTTTCAAGCATGGATAGTTATGCTCATGTTGTTTTACTTTTAAGAGGCAAGTGGATTTTATCTAAGACAGCAAGGAGAACGCAGAAAAATAGAAGTTTGATTGTTTTAAGTATAGAAATAGAGATATAAAGTATTGAAATGAATGTAAGAGATTCGTGTGCGTATGTGTGTGTGCCATGCCTTGAAATCTAAATTACCTTATTCTCAACCCAAACTTTCTAAAAAAATATATCAAAAGAGGTGGTCAACTCATGAGAGTTTCTAATTTTGGGAATCCAATTTATGAAAGGAGAAAAGAATCATTTGAAGATATGTTTTATTATCTCCTATTGGACAAGCAGTACGTTTTTTTAAAAAAACACTACTGGGGCCAATGCTAATCTGAAGAAAAGAAAAGAATCTATTCTTCCTTTGAACTACCGTACGAATCGTTTAACACTATCATGCGCAACGTATTTATGTTGCTGCACGCCACTTTCTAAATCCCTATTCGTTTTTTTATTTACTTCCGTATTTAAGTATGGTAGTTTTTTTTTTTAAATATAAATAACCTTAAATTTTAATTAAAAATTTTAGCTCTTCATACTCTCTCATAAAAAGGTTTAAAAGCCATAATAAAAAAAAAAAAAACTCTTTTTAAAGACAAACACCCTCTTATCGACACACTTTAATAATTTTTATTGCCTTTAATAATTTTTATGAGTATTGATCATTAATCTATATATATTTCTTTTTAAGTTACTGGAATTCTATGGTGATTCAATTTAAATAATCATTTCCCCTCATCCTCTCCGTTTCCGTTCCCCTTCTCTAACGATCTTTTTTTTTTTTTTTTTCTTCTACTCAAAAGCCTTTATTGAAAATAAAGTAAAAAGAAAGAAAAATCAATTTTTCTTTCCAGAAAACTTTTCTCTGGTTCTTACGGACCAAGATTTATAATGAAAATACTGGAAATGGTAAATAGGAGAGAAAAAATTAGAATAATGTAAGTCACTATTGATCTAAATATTTGAAATCGGTGACAAAGCCATCATAATATTTTTATTGTTTATGTTTCTAAGATAAGAATATTTTTAATTCTTTTCACCCCTTCCAGAAAAAAAATTGAAATACACTGCAAGAGCCTAGTGTCTTTTCCAGTTTTTAAGGTAATGATGAATTCAAAGGAATTAATAATAATATTATTATTAATATTTTACAAAAATCCGCCTTTACTCTATGTAAAATGTAAGTTTAGGAAATAAACTGACTCGTTTTACCCTCCTGAGATTCAATCATGATACTTTTTTTTTTTTTTACTTTAAAAAAAAAAAACTCCTTTTTTCATTTTCATTTAATTTAAAAAAAAACTTTTAATCAAAAAAAACTAAATTACTTTAAAGAAAAAAATTATTATATAAATAATCCGAAAATCAAAAAAATTTTATTAATAAATTATACGTTTTTTTTCCTGCCTTTCGAGGTCATTCCGACATGGTCCAGTGGCTAGGATCCCGCGCTTTCACCGCGTTGGCCGGGTTTGATTCCCAGTGACGGAGATTATGTTTAGTAAAATTTTTCGTCAACCCTTATTACCCTGACTTTTGCAATGTTGAGCACTTGATTATTAAGATTACTTTTGATTACATTTTCAATACTATTTGAAAAAAACTTCCACTGTGTTTCTTTTTTTTTTTTTTTTTAAGCAATCTATCTTATAAAGGAGGGATAGAAAAGAATTCTATTGAAATGCCCTTGCATAGTCTTTAATTTAAAAAAAAAAAAAAATTAAAGAAATATCTTTAATTTTATTTTTAATCTACAATATATTGCCTTCAAGGTAAATTGAGGAGAAAGCTATTGCATTGCAAATATGAGCATAATTAGACTTCTGATTTCTTTTTTTAAAAAGACAAGTGTTTGAAATTGTTTGAATGAGGGTGTCTATAGTTAGCTTTTTTATTTTTATTTTTTTTCATTTATTATGAGATATATTCATATGCACATTTTTGAGTAAAAAAAAATTCAATTAGTGAACCTTCAAAAAAAGAATAAGGATGGTATTAGTTTTTTCTTTCAGGTTATATGAAAAAAATTATTTTTGAAGAAAAGGACTTTGAACGAACAGTTCAGGATTCTATTTTTATTATTCCGAACCATACCAATCTTTCGAATTAAAAAATAAGGGCCTACGAAAATAATAAAGTGGGTCTTAACTTTTGACTAGGTAACTCTAGGTTTGTTGGAAATAAATAATTCGAGTACATTATAGTAATAAGTTAGAGAAATAGACTAAATAAAATAAATGAATTCAGAAAAATAAATTTATGGGAGATCCATTTAAGCTTAGAGATAAATAAAAAAGTGAGTAAATATTAAAAAAAAAAAAAAAAAAAAAAAAGGGTGGTAGAAAAAAGTAAATAAAATAATGAAAGCAAAATAACTGCGCGTTCAGTACATAGTTTATTGTTCACATAACCAAATATCCTATTATTAAAAAGAACTACCATAATACGCAAGACTTACATAAATGTTGCATTATGAAAGAAGCTAAATTGTTCTTTTAAGAGATGAGAGAAGAGAATAAAGAAGTAGTAAAAAGTATTTTTCCAATAAGTTGTATGTATTTTTTTAAGTATACCATTATTTAGTTCATGGATCCATTTCCTTTTTTTCTTTTTATAAATTTTTGACGCGTTGTTCGTAATCATAGGACACTTTTTTTTTTTTTTTTTTTTTTTTTCCCCCCTTTTTTTTTTTTTTTTTTTTTTTTAAATTTATTAATGGTCAATTAGCTTCTATTAATTTCCACTTTGATTTATCAAGTAAGCTCGTAGATTTTTTTCATTTTTTTCGTATTAATTCGAAGCAGCATTATGCAAAAGTCCAGTCGATATTTGATTCATCTCTCATTCAATGTCAAGAAAATGGAGAGAAAGAAGAAGAAAGCCTTTCTTTCAGTCATAAGTAAAGTTCTTAATTGGAAATGATTTTTCTCGACCTCTCTCTTTTTTTTTTTTTTCTTTATCCTTTCCTTTGTATTTCTTTATTTTTTAAGAAAAACAAAGATAAGAAAAATGATGACGCCATTTTCCTTCAATCTTATATAAATTGATCTATCCCCACTTTCTATAGTTTAATCAACAAAGACTCTTTTCAAATAAATACATACAATTCTTTAAAACGAAAAAGAAAGAAACTTTAAGTGACATAGAAACGTAATTTAAGGGAAAGATTGGATGGAAGACTACGTTTACAATTTTTGAATAAACAAGACAGAAGAAAGAAGTGAAATTGCCCCAATGAAGAAAACAAAAAAAAGAAATCTACATAACTTTCTATAGTTTAGTTTTAGTTTTAGTTTTATTTTTCATTTTTCATTTTTCATTTTTTATTTTTTTCTTCTTTTTCTTTCCTTTTTCTATTTCTAATGGATATTAAACTATCCAAAATTTCTATGAATTTTTTTACCTAAATCTTTGTCCTTTTTTTTTCTTTTTTTTTTTTCTTTTTCTTTTTCTTTTTCTTTTTCTTTGTTTTTTAGTTTAACCTGTAAAACTTCAACGTTTACTTTTCTCCCCATTTCTTTACTTCAGCTAATACTACCATCTTACCATCTTATCCATTCGAGGTTAAATATTTCTTAGTTCAAATAATATATACATTCTCTTTCCACTTCCTCCTTCTCCTTTTCACTGATTTTTAATATGGATCAACTTAATTTCCTTTCAGATGAAAGACTAAATGAAATTCGCACTACATCGGAACCAGAACTTCGGTTAGAATCCTCTCTTATTGGTAATTTCTTTTATTTTTATTTTTTTTCTTTTTCTTTCATTTTTCATTTATTTTTAAATCTTACTTGTTTTGCAATAACTATTCCGTGTTCTTTAAATTGAAATTGAAATTGTATTTTTTTTTTTTTTTTTTTTCGCTTCTCTTAATTTGCTGAAAACTAGGGTATAATATAATTTAAAATTATTTTATTTAAAAGAAAAAAATAAAAAAAGAAAAAGAAAAAGCAATAACTAGGTTCCCTTTTTTTTTTTTTTTTCTTCTTTTTTTTCGTTGACTTCTGCATCCTTCACCTTCTCCACTCATTCCATTCATCTCTACAACGAGAGAGGTTAAATATGTTAAATTTTATACATTCTAAATTTTAAAAACTCAAAAAATCAAAAGCAATCAATCAATCAATTAAAGGATTCAAAAATTTTGAAAAGCCAGTCAACTCTGAAAAGTTTAGATTACTTCAACCTTTTCATCAAAATCCTAAATTTTCTTTCTCTTTTTCTTTTTTTTCTTCTTTTCGAAATAGAAGTTTAACAATCTCATAAGAATTTTTTTTTTTTTTTTTTTTTTTTTTTGGAGTGGCAATCATCAACTTATAACGTATAAAATAGTAAAAAATAAAAATAAAAAAAGAATTAGAATTAGAATTTTTTTATTTTTATTTTTTTGGCATGGGCTAATAAATATTTTCACTTTTAACTTCTATTACTTTCTATTTTTCGCATTCTATTTGTTTTTCTGTTCTGCTCTGCTCTGTTATTCTACTTTCTTACTTTTCATGTCGTTTTCTTTTCTTTTCTTTTCTTTTATTTTTTTGTGTTCATATATATTTTCCAACAGGAAAGAAGTATTTAATATTGCTAGCTATTTTTATTTTACTTTTTATTTTTTATTATCTATTTTCAATTGAGTATTATTATTACTTTTCAATGGTTGTAATTTGATTTTGTGCGCATTATTAATCAAAATGGCGTGATTTACCTTTCCTTTCACTTCATTCCTATTCGGGTGATAGAAGACTTGTAGTGTACACCTGAACCACTGTGTTTTCCATGCATTCTGAACCTTTTTCTGTTTTTCTGTTTTATTTTTTATTTTTAATAATTTCTTTCCATTTTCATAGTTCTTTCCTTATCTATAATATTTCTAATTTTATTCCCTGTCGTTCATTATTATTCTTTTGCTCTTATTTAAAAAATTTTCCTTCTATCTATATTTATATTCGAAAATCATGCTCCATTTAATGCTAAAGATACCCAAAATGGTTGCAATTTACTTCGTATTCGAGATGAAGAAGTTGATTCTGAGGGAGATATTCAAAGTCCTCCGCACGGGAGTAGCTCATCAGGCTTAAATCTATTTCAAAAGGCAAAGTCTAAATTTGGGAATTACCTTCATGCTCATGATCCATTGCAGAAAACTTCCACCTTGGCTGTGTCAGCGCTGGCGGTCCCTCCATGTGATTTGGAAAAGAAAATTGAAGTTCATAAAAAAAAAGCAAAAGACGAATGCTCACGTAAATTACGGGCAAATCACGAGGCTTTTGCCACTGATCTAGAATCTTTTCGCTTTTCTTCAGTTACTTCCCCTCTTCTTACTACTTATCAAGTAGGATCTCGTCCATTAAACCAAACTTCTCCTATTCCCACGTCTCGTACTTCCTCTCACTCACGGACTTCGTCCATAGAGCCTACTTCTCCATCTTTGCCTCCTTATTTTTCGACACCAACATACACTTCCACCATACCGGAGGATATTGAAACTTCACCCGATTCAACCACGTCGTTACAACATTTAAACGCCATTTCTAAAATTTTGACCTCTCACGCGTCTACTTCAAGCCCTACGTCTTCATACTTCACTATTTCAGATCCTATTTTAGACTTAAATCCAACTAAGTACATGCCTCAATTTAGCCAACGACCTAATTTAAATATCCGACCCTCTTCTATGTTAGAATCCATGAGTAAAACAGTCCCCAGAAATTTTCCTACTTCCCCTGTATCTGCATTGATGCCAAATACACTACATTCCCCTACTCGATTTACGGGACACCATAGAGGTATTTTAACCACGGACTTGGATTGTAAAATATTGATGGCCAATGAACAGTTTTGTATTTATTACAAATCTCCTCCTAGTCAATTAATTAAAAAGGAGGCTTACACTTTATTTTCGAAAGTCTATCAAACTAAAATAATTGAGCGTCTTTCTTTATACATAACGGAACGTTCTGAAGGTGTAATTTTTTGCGGGAATGTGGTATGTTTTCCTCTCTTTTCCCTTTTCCGTCCTGTCTTTTATTGTTTTTCTTCCGCGCTCTTTAATTTTTTTATTTACTTTATTTAGTTTATTCTTCTTACCGTCTCAACCTTTACTTCTTGTTTATTTATTTTATTTAATTATAATACTTTTTTTTTTTTTTTTTTCTTTTTCTTTTTTTTTTCTTTGAATTATTTGACTTTAGACAACGTGAAAGTTACTTTTAAAAAAAACTTTTTATTCATGTCGTGGATTTTTCGTTCTCCCTCCTTCTCTCTCTCTCTCTCTTATATTTTAATGTCCGAGGATGTTTTATTCTCCTTCCTTTTTTCTCCTCACTCTTTTTACTATTCTTCCCCC
>JADGJU010000113.1:0-15653 GCA_026937265.1 Coelomomyces lativittatus
TTATTTTTTTTTGTGTGTGTGTGTGCGTATATACATATATATTTATTTATTTATTTATAGAGAAGAGCGAGGGATGGGGATCGAATGACTATGTAAATATGTGTTACACATTTTCATGTCAAATTTCCCCTTCCCTTTTTTTTTTTTTTTTTTTTTTAATTTTTTTAATATTTCATGTGACCTTTTTTTAACCTCAAGCATGGCTTTTATATTCATGAATTAGTGGTGAGGTCATCACTTACGTCTCTTCAACAAGCACCCTTGCTGCATGTAATGGTGAAGTAACGGTACAGGCTACTTTTATTAATTAAATTTTTAATATGTAGTTTTCAATGTTATATATATATATATTGCCAACAAAATATAATTTAGCCTATTTCTTCTTTTTGTACATTTTTAGGCATATGTTACTGGCCTTACTGAGGTTACAGTTGGAAATGAAATTTTAACCGTACCTAGTGAACCTTTTCATATGAGTATTAATTTAACCCATGTATGTTATTATTATTGTTATAGTCTCAATTCACTCAATGAATTAGAAGTGTATCATTTCATATTTAAAAAATGTAAAAAAAAAAAAGAAAAATGGATTTCTATTTTTTAACGCTAGGATTTCATCATTGCCTCTTCGAAAGTCAATCTCATTAAATATCAAATACATTTTACTCCGCATCTCTCTCTCTCTCTTTTAATTTATTTTATATTATTTTTCGTGTAACTAATATCAAATTATTTAACTAGTTGGCAATAGGATTTCAACATGAAGTTCAAATTTACACATTGAATCCATTGAAGCAAACACTCGTAATACCCTGTAATAATGGAATTCAACAACTTTGTATGTCTGCACAGGTCGTGTGCGTTTTAACAGGACAAAATTTAAAATCCTATTCATTCACCGAGAACGACACGGTAGGAACCCACATTGAAAATGTAACGCTCATTGGATATTATGATGCTTTTGTTGTAACTGTATTTGGAGATACAGTTACTTATTATACTGCACCCTATAACTCTACTTCTATACATGCATCTATCCCGCTAAAACTTCCTATCACACAATGGTTCCAATCTCCTATCTGTGCATCTGCAATTTTAATTTCGGAATCTCAATGTTTTCTATGTAATCCAGCTAGGGACCATGTTTTTCCTATTCCATGTAAAGCCTTGAATTTCTTATGGGATGCGTTTCATCCAAATTTATTTTATGCCTATACTTCAGATACGTTATTTTGCTTTGCGTATTTACCATACACATTAACAGGTGCGCCCACGGTGCAACTTGTATGTCAAATCAATTTGCCTTTAGGTTGGATTCCATTGTATGCTACCGAGGGTCAGGCGACATGTATTTTTGAACAAAAAGTGCATGTGTTTCCTTTATTCGATGCACAAAATTTATCTCATTTATACTATTTAAACTTACACACAACTCTGTTCCAAAAGCTTCTAGCTACTTCTATGCAAAAGGAATCTACCTCTGAAATGATAGAAGAAGCATTGAAAGCCTTGGATTTGAGTTTTGTTAGAGATGCATTCATGTTTTCAGGTGATTTAGCGAATGCAGCATATTTTAAATTATGCGCGTACGATGAAGAATTAAATATCCGGCGGGGTCATGTGTTAAAATGGTATCAAGATTTTTCAGGTGCGCAAGAAATGTACTTAAATAGTTCTCAGCCGATCTACGCTTTACACTTACGTAAAGATTTATTACAATGGGAACAAGCCTTAGCATTAGCTAGTAAAATGGCTGTGGATGAAGAACCTAAAGTATGTGAAGCATATGCCAAGCAATTGGAGTCTGATGGAAGGTACTCAGATGCATTGATCATGTACCAAAAAGCTTTGGGAATAAACACTCATTTACCTACCTCAAAAAATGGTGTAGCCAAAATGAAATTACGAATGGGAGATTTCAAGGTGGTGCAATGGATTATTGATCAAGATGAACCACAAGTATGCTTAGAATCTGCAATAATTTTAGAAGAGTTAAAAGAATACATGAACGCTGGAATGCTTTATGAAAAAGGAAAGGATTTCGAAAAGGCAGCTGAAAACTTTTTATTAGGTTCGCTGATACTTAAGATATATGCATTTATCTATATAAAACATTGAAATTAAATTTTGAAATTGAAATGAATACTATGGCTTCTTTATTTAAGTTGACTTTCACTTCAAATCCTAGTGGAATATCATTTTTATGTTTACTGCAACTATATGAAATTCAAAAGTTCCCTATTTTTTTTAAATTTATTCATTTTATTTTATATTATTGCCTCAATTTCAAGCCCTAGTACTCCCACTTTTTTTTTTTTTTTTTTTTCAAAGGTACTACTATTTAAACTTTTATACATTTTTTGATTCACTTTCTTCTATAGCCCAAAATTGGTCGAAGTTAGATAATCTGCTACCTCAAGTAAAAAATTTAAAAATTTATAATACGTATGGTCAGTATCTGGAATCCCAAAAGTTGTTTGATAAAGCCTTAAGATGCTATGAAAAAGGAAACAATGCTTTGGGAATGACCAAGGTGTATTTGGCCATGTCCCGAATCGATGAGGCCTTAAAAGTTGCTAGGGAATCGAAGTCACAAGATGCTGCAAAATTAGTTGCTCAATTTTTAGTGCAATTAGGAGATTTGAACACTGTGCTTGAATTTTACTTGTTAGCAGGTTTACATCAACAAGCGTGGCAATTGGCAAAAGAGCATAATCTAGTCCAACAATACATTGATTTTTTGGGTACCTCAGCGTCAAAAGATCAATTTTTAGAAGCTGCGGTTTATTATGAAACTACATCTCCTTTGCTGGCCGGACAGTATTACCTTCGAGCCGAAGCCTATGAAACAGCGTTGTCACGTTTTTTAAATCACCCAGAAGGCATTGAAGGTGCCATTGAAACTGTAGGTAAAGCAAAAAAAGATCACTTAACGCATGCCTTGATCAATTATCTCATGGAGCTTAAAGGAGCCGAAAAACCTCGTTACATTTTTCAATTATACATGAAATTGGGCCAATTTCGAGAAGCCATGCGAACAGCGCTTGGGATCGCAAGAGATGAATGGAACATTGGGAATTACAGGAGTGCTAGAGATATTTTATTTGAAACGCTGATACAGTTGAGAAATGCCAAACAAAGAGTTTCTGGACAACTCATTCGAATGCTCTTTTTATTACACAGCTACATGCTGGTTAAGGTATTCATAAAAATTATTCAACTTGAAAACATTTTTAAATTTTTTTCTTTCTGATTTTTTTTTCTGAAATTTGCTTTGTGGTGGATTTTAAAATTACCTCTTTCCTTTTTAAAAAAAAATTCATTTTTGCTTAATTCTCAATTAAATTACAACGCCCCTCCCTTTTTTTTTTCTTCTCGCTTTGTGTAGCCTCTTATAAAGTTAGAAGAGCATAATAATTGCGCTCGCATGCTCTCAAGAGTATCCAAATCTATATCACGGTTTCAAACACGTATTCATTTAATACTTTCTTTTTTTAAAAAATAAAAAATATAATAAATAAAATAAAATAAAATTTTCTTCATTGAATTGGATTGAACCTTTTTGTACTAACAAATGTTGAATATCATTACCAAGTTCTGAACTTATATTGACTTTCTATATTATTTTTTGCGTTGCTGGCATTTTCTTAGACGTAATACCCATTTTAACCTCGACTGTCATAGAATGTTCAAAAGCGGGCTTATTACACATAGCATATGAGTTTTCAGTGCAACTGATGCGTCCAGAATATCGTTCACAAATCGATGTTAAGTACAAAAAAAGGATTGAAAATATCGTTCGGTAAATTAGATTTTTTGTTTTCTTGTTATTAGTCCGTGATTCTCTAAGTTATTATTATTATTATTATTATTACTTTTCTGGAACTATTGAAAGACACTATTTCCAAAAGGTTTTAAACTTCGTAAATGGTACCCCTTTCTTTTTTAACATTATAACAATTATTATCTATTTATTTTTGGGAAGCAATCATGTTGAATCTGAAACTCCCAATTTTGAACCAACTTCTCCATGTCCTCATTGTCAATCTCCACTTCCAAACACTGAAACCGAGTGCAATCAATGTCAAAATACGATTCCCTTTTGTATTGCGTCGGTAAGATTTTTTTATAGTTTCAATAGAACTTCTAAAATTTTAATTTAAATACTGAAAAGAAAAAAGACAACTTATTTGGAATGAAGTAAGCATCATGGATACTTACTTTCCTTTCAGTTAGTTAACGCCACCGTAAATATTTTACTTTCTGACCTCCAATTTTTATTTTTTACTTTTTACTTTTTTTCTGTGTTATGAAATTCTTTCAATGAATAAACGACAACACTATTTAAATTTGTTAAGGGGTACCATATGACCATTGAAAATTGGTCTCAATGTCCGAACTGTTTATTTCCAGCACTTCTACCATCTCTTCGTAAATTTTCAGAAGCAGGGTTGGGTTGTCCCTTGTGTGGTGAAGTAATCCCATTAGAAAAACTAAAATTGGTGGATAATCCTCAATTATCGTTAAGTTCATGGAAATACGATGAAGATACAACGGAGCCATCTCAACAACCAACGACGGCGTTGACAAAGGATGCAAAAGGTTGAGATGGATGACGATCCTTTCTTTTTAATTATTTATATGTATACATGGTTTTGAGTTTAATTCTTGGTATGAGTAGAAGGAGTATTAAATATCATTGAAGATGTATTTTAAAGAATGCTATGCAGAAAATCTCGTTAAATAATTGAGCAGGATGTTTTTTATTTATGTTTTTTAAATTCAATTCAGTCCATATCTCTCCTCTTCTTCCCCCGCTTTAAAGAAATCAATACTCAAAGAATATTTCCAGCTTATGGGATCCACCCACGTTTTCCTGATGTGAGAAGAAAAGCCATAAACACATGATGACTACAAATGACCCTAGCAATGGATTCAATTGAAAAATTAGTATTCCAATCTTAGTTGTGAATGAGGCTTAAGATTTTTTTTATCCTTCCTTCTTCATTCATACGACTGACGTGTATAACTGAAAAAAGAAAAAAGAAAAAAAAGAAAAAAAAATCAAAATGAAGTTTCTTTTGTTCAGTAATCCTCTATCTATCCCCACTCACTAGTTTAGTTAAATTTATATGGAAAAAAGGCTTCTTGTTCGTAGTTTGTTCTTTCAATTTTTTTTTTTTTTTAAATATTATCCAAAGTGGGGTTTAATCACTTAAAATTCTTTTTTTGTGTGTGATTTCTCTTTCTCTCGATAGGGGTATATATAAGTAAAAATGATAGTAAGTGCATAAAAGTTTTAATAATCCTTTCATTCATTTTATTTTTATTATTATTTTTGTTCATTCCTAGATTTTCAAGAAGTTTAAAAAATCAAAGCATTTTTCATGCAAGTCCATCTCACAGCCAATCCTGGTTCCTTTTTAAAAACAATTGTGTAAATAAAAATAAAAAGTTAAAAAAAAAAAAAAATTAAAAAAAATTTGTTCACCTTCTTTTTCTGGATGCTTTTTACTTGATTTAAATACATCTTTATTTTTTAATTTTTTTAATTTTTTAAAAAAAGACTCCTTGAAAAAAAAAGTGGTTTTTAAATATCCCGAATTCTTCAAGATTTACTTACCATACATCATCATAAACTAAATTATTTATTGATACATAGTTATTTATGGTTAGAAATAAGAAGAGAAAAAATTAAAAAATTAAAATTAACATCAAAAGTAAAAAAGTAAAAAAAAAAAAAAAAGGCCTTAGCCCCCTTTTCCCACACACAAACCCTTCTTTTTCCCTACCTATTGCTTTTATTCATTCATTCATAAGTTTAAGGAAAACCATCTGAACTTCTCCCTATTTTTCTTTAAAATGTAGAAATTGGAAGTTTTATTATTCAACTTAAGATTTGTTTCCTTATGGTGATTACCAAATTCGTAAAATTAAGTACTTAGAAAAGAAACGAAAAAGAAGAAGAAGAAGAGAGAGACGGAACACAGCACAGTATAGAGTAAAATATCAAAAGAAAAATGCGAATGAATTGATAGCAAACTTTGACTTGATGATGCTCAAAGTTGGGAAATGGATCGAGTCTTGTTTTTTTTTTTTTTTTTTTTTTTCACATCGAATTACCAATAATATATTTATTCAATTCATCCATTTAAAAAATTTAAAAATTTAAAAAAAAAACTTTCTTCTCTTCAGCAATTTTTCGTTTTTTTGATTGTTTGATTCTTTACTTGCTTGTAAATTTTAAAATGAATAAAATTAACCACTCACAAATGTCTCCGGAATTTCAACGTATTCAATACTTATTAGACAATGATAACCACGAAAACCGAAATCGATTGAAAGAATTTTTAAAGGTATCAAGAATATTTTAAGAATTTGTTTGCTTAAAAAATAAAAACACCAATTTGCTTGAGTAGATTTGTCCTGAAATAAATTTGTGAATAACATACCACTTCTATTACGTTACCACTTACCTTATCTCTTTCTTTTTCATTTGAATTTAATGAATAAATAAATGAATGAATGAATTGATGTGGCTGATTTTAATGGAAACCCATAGCATCCCATCTTTTTACCTGTCTATAATGTTTCCATGCGCTATCAACGTGAACTTGCACTTGAAAGACTGAAATACATTGCAGATCATGGTTTTATTAGTGTTTTCGATTTTGAAAAAAACCCATTAAATATATTTGCTGGTAATTTTATTTTATTTTATTTTTTCCATTCTCTTCATTTTATTTGCATAGGTCCCTGACACTTCATAACATAGATCGTACTCTGTCTATCTCTTAGTCCCTTTCTTTTTTGATTATATATTTTTTATATATTATTAGCAAGAATGAGACTAAGCTTTAAAAAAAAAAGAAAAGTGATCATGTTTATCCTTATAAGTATGGAGATCTATTTTTAACTGTTTTTTTGGTTTTTCATTTCCTTTGTTTAAAAATGTAGTCCACGAAGTATGTGGAATGATAGATGGAAGTCTTTGCACGAAATTAACTGGTAAATTCAACTTTTTATTTATTTTTTTATTCCTTATTTTGTTTCTTTTTCTTCTTGAAAGACATGTAACGCAATGCATTAAATACTTCTTTCTCTTAACTTAAGAAATATGACCCTGATTTATATTTATTTTATGTTTATCTACTTATTTATTTGAATGAATGAAAAAAAAAGTCCAATTTAATTTGTTTGGAGGTACTTTAATCAAATTGGGCGGCGAACAGCATCGGAAATATTTACCAGAAGTGGACAGTTTAAATGTCATGGGTTGCTTTTGCTTAACAGAGTTAGGTTCAGTAGAAATCTTTTAGTTATTTTCTTTTTTCTGTATTTACACCGTCCTTTCCTTTTTGTTTGATGCTCATGCTCATTTTGATCATCATCCTCAGTTCTTTTTCTTTTTTTTTTTTTTTCTCGTGAAGGAAAAAAAAAAAAGGATTTTCTTCGTAAATATTTTGGTGCTTCGGTTGTGGAAAATTAGAATCTAACTTTTTTTATAGGTTATGGAAATAATGCAGTAGAAATGGAAACGGTATATCATTGAACTTTTTTTTTTTTTGTTTTTTCTCTCTTTCAAAAGGAATGGAGTTCATTATAAAAAAAGAATGAAAGACTTTCTCGAAGGATAGATTTATTACAACATCCGGTATATCTTTTTTCAAATTTCCAAAAAAAAGGTGTTACTTTAAATTTGTTTTTCATTTTTTTCTTTTCTTTTTTCTTCTTTGTATTTATTACACTAGACGGCTACTTATATTCCCGAAACCAATGAATTTGAAATCAATACACCTACTGTACTATCTCAAAAGTATTGGATCACTAATGGTGCAGTCCATGCAAACCAAGCATTGGTCTTTGCACAAACGTATGTGAAAGGAAAACATGAAGGGATCCAGGTATTTTTAGTTCCTTTACGAACTCCAGCACTTGCAAGTTATCCAGGGGTCTTGATTAAAGACATGGGAGAAAAGCAAGGTTGTAATGGTGTGGACAATGCATGTATTTCTTTTTATCAAGTGCGTGTTCCAGAATCGTCCATGTTAACGCGGTATGCAGAAATGAAACAAGGAACTTTTAAATCCTACATCGAAGGATCGAAACGAACTCGCTTTTTAACCGTGGCTGACCAATTACTTGCAGGTCGATTATGTATTGCAGCCATGAGTTTAGGTGGATCCAAAGTCCTACTAACCGTTGCATTCCGTTATTCATCTACACGTAAATCCGTAGGCCCAACAGGGGTTTCCGATGCTCCCATTTTGAATTATCAATTGCAACAAAATGCATTGATCCCATTGTTGGCCATGACCATTGGCTTGAATGTAGGCTTCATACGGTCACGTGAATTATGGGCGAAAACGTCGTTGAAAAAGAACCCTTCCAAAGCAGAATCAATTTTGGTTGTGTTACATGCTTGTGCGATAAAGCCCTTGGTTACGTGGAATTTCGAAAGAATTGCAAGTATTTGCAGAGGTGCGAACCAAAAATCAATAAATGAAGAAAGAAAACAGAGAAAGAAAAACCCCTTTCTATCGATATTTCTATTTTGAATTTTTACTTTAAATGAAAGGTTTCTTCCTTCCTTTTTTTTTTTTTTTTCTTACTTCTTATTTCCCTCACCTCAATCTCTCTCTTATTTATTCTTCGTCTACTCCTTAGAACGCTGTGGGGGTCAAGGCTATTTATCATGTAATCAGTTTGGATACGGTATAGGTTTTGCACATGCAGGTATCTCTGCAGAAGGCGACAATGCTGTTTTAATGCAAAAGGTAGCGAAAGAATTATTAGAAGCGGTACGCCAAGGAACCGTTGTGTATGAACCCGCTGAAAGTGGATGGTCCGAAACCAAAGACAAAGTCACCGGATTGTTCGATTTAATTAAACTCAGAGAACAATGCTTAGTAGAAGAGTTAGGCCAAGCCTTAAAAAAAAAATTAAAAACACAAAGTTTTTATGAAGTGTGGATGACCCAACTGTCGGAACCGATCCAATCTTTGGGTCAAGCGTTTGGTGAAAGAATATGTATGGAATCGTTTGTTCAGTTGGTTAAGAAACATCAAGGTCAGTATCCGAATGAAAACGATCAAGTTTTAAAGCACGTGTTGATCTTATTTGGGTACCATTTGGTCACTAAATCCATGACGTTTTATTTAACTCATCACTTCTTAACCCCTCAGCAAGCCTTGTTCATCAATCAGGCTTATCAACAACAAGTGAAAATCTTAGCCCCCTTCGCATTACCTTTAGTCCATGCGTTAGGTGTTCCTGAATCTCTCTTGCATGCACCCATTGCGCATGATTGGGTTGAATTTAATAATTCAGATAATCAAGGTGAAGTCCTAGGGAAAAGTTTCATGTAAATGACTCTCTTTTCTTTTCTTTTAAAAGCATAATTAAAAAAAGCCTTTTTAATTTTTGCGTTTTTCTACATTTCTAAACCTTTTTCTTGTTCATTTCTTCTTTATTAATTTTTTTTTTTTTTTTTCCAAAAAATCCTAAATTTTTCTTGATCTACTTATTTATGTATTTTTATTTTCTTTCGAGAAATCCTAAATTTTTAGGTTTTGACATGAATGGAGACATATGTTTGAGTAAGTAAAGTAAAGTAAAGTAAAGTTTTTCCTTTTATTTTTACATAGGTTTCGGCAGTAACAATAAAGACATATATTATATACCTTTAAAATACAACCCTCCTATTCTTTTTTTAATTAATAAAATAAAAGGAATGAGTGGCGCCCAAAAAAAAAAAAAAAAAAAAAAACGACCCAACTCAAAAAAAAACATTCTTGACTTACTTAAATAAGAAAAATTTAAAAATTCACACATTTACAGTAAATAGAAAAGAGGGAGGCAAGGGTGTAAATGCTAAGGAGAAGGGGCCTTTTTTTTTTAATTTTAAATTAAACCATACGCATAGAGAAAGAGAGTGTTCTTTTTTGAGAGCAATTTGTGGGGTCGCCTGTTTCAACCATCCAGTTATCTTTTAATTTAAAGTTCAGCTTAGGCTTCTTTCTTTTTTTTTTTTTTTTTCTTCGGATTGATGGGATTGGGTTAGATTGATTTCGATCTATATTAAGCGTTAAAATCCATAGCTTATGGATTTACTTTTTTTTTCAGAGAATGAAAAAAAGAAGCCTAGGAGCCTTTTTTATTTTCTTTTTTAGAAAAAGGAAATTCATTTTTTTACTTTTATTCGATAAAGCTCAGGTTTTTCCTTCATTAGTTAGCTTAAAATAAAACTAAAAAAGCTTATCAAATCCATTTAAAGAGTCAACCCCATTTTTTTTTTTTTAATTTTTTCTTTTCTTTTCTTTTTTTTAATTTTTAATTTTTAATAAAATCAAAAGTATACTACACCAACACTCAAGTAAAGAAAAATAGAAAACAACCACAACAACTAATAACTCTAATCCTACGAAGCATGTTTCGTTTAGTTCAACGAGGCATAGGTCATGTTCGGTACTTATTTCTTCACTGTTTTTAATCTTTCATTTAAGGAATTCAATCCCTGTTTGATACTTTATCTCCTTCTTTTCTTCTTCCTTTTTGGCAATCGTGTTATGACACTAAAAAAAGAAGAAGAGGAAGAAGAAGAGGAAGAAGGAAAAAGGAGGGGAGGGATCGTTGGTTTTGAAAATAAAAAAACATCCTTCTTCACTTTATTACTATTTTTATTTATTTGTTTGATTGTTTTATTTTTTTAAAATCTTAGTAGGCAGACTTAGAGTGTAATTTAAATGCAAATTGTAATTTAAATGAACTTGATGATCAAAGTTTGATTTTTTTTTTTATCTATTTATTTCAATAAAAGAAAACGATGAAGGAAAATATCAAAAGATTTTTGTTTTTACTCATGCTAAAGAAAACATTGCGATTTGCTGCCAATTTCTTCCATATTTTTTTTAATTTGGTTGTGATGCCTGACTCTGAATACATCTCATGTAGTTCACCCATGACAGTATTAAAAGATGCACCCGAAATCGTTCCTGTAGTAGCTGCCGGAGGCCTTGTTTGTGGTAGTAAGTATTTTTTTTTCTCTTTTTTTATTTTGTTTTTGGATTATTCCGATGCCTTATTTTACATTAGAAGGAAAAGAAATGAAGAATTTTCTGTTTGAATTTAATTCAGTAAAGTTTATTCACCTCTTTTCTCACATGTTCCCTTTTTTGATATTTCTTTCTTGAATCCTAGTGGCTGTTTACATTGCAGGTAAAAAGCTCTTATTCGACGACTCGGTCATTTTGAAAAGGAAACCTGAGGAACCTTGGAAAATTCATGCGGATAGATTGCAAAAATGAGTTTTTTTTTTTTTTTAAATGAAAGAATAAAAAATTATTATCATCAAAATGTTTTAGTATATATAGTTTCACCCTCGTCATATTTTTAGTATGTGGTGAACTTTCCATTACAATTTTTTTTTTTCATTTTTTATTTTTTCACATCTTGTTTCTATTTTCTCCTATTATTTGCGATTCTTTCTCTACTCTGGTTGCAGCACCTTTCTTTTCTTGTTAGTTTCGCTTATCCATTTATTTACTTTATTTCCTATACTATCTGAAAAAGATTTTTATAGGATCCTTAATTTTTTTTTAAAAATAAAAAAAAGTTCACCTTAGTTTTTAAATTTCTAAAAGAAGCAAGAGGAAGATGTAAAAAAACAAAAAAAAAAAAGAAGAAACATTAAAAAATGCATGGCTGTTGTTGTTAATTTTAGTTAACTGCGTCGTGTATTTTCAAGTAAACCTCACTATCACATTGTGGTGAAAGGATTTTTTTTTTTTTCTTGGTAAGAACGACGAAGGAGAATGAAGTAAAATCTAAAACTAAACTAAAGTGGATTTACATGTATTATCTTGTTTAGAAATACACCATGATTTTCTAGGTTAACAAACAAACAAACAATAAAAACAAAAACAAAAACAAAAACATTTTCTATTGTTTTCTTATTTTTCTTTCAGTATTTTAGTCTTTTTTTTTTTTTTTTTTTTTTCTCCTTCTACTTCGTCTTACATTTTTCATTCATTACAAAATTTAGTTTAATTCATCTAACTTTATTTTTAAATCTCTCTTCTATTTTTTAAATAATTCAAAAAAATCTTTCCTCCTTTTTTTTAAAAGCAAGAAGTTTCTTTTAAATAGTACTATTGAAAAATTATCGAAATGCGTTCTACTCAACTTTTATGTTTAATGTTTTTAATTATTCAATCTCTTATGATTTATTCTTTAGAAGCATCTCCTATAGACCGAAATCAAGCAAGTTATGAAGCGGAAGAATCTGATGAAATGATTGTAGATCATCTTGATGAAGTAAGTGATTACGGAGCTGTGATTGTGGATTAATGAATTTCCAACCTTTATCATGAAATGACCGGCAATTCTGAATTAGTGTTTTTAACATTTTATAATTTTTTTACGCTTTTAATCACAGTCTTAAAGGGAAACGAGAGCTGTCCTCATCTATGACAAAGATGGCTATACTGGATATTCTATAGCATGAATTGAATTTGAGCGGTTTATTTTTTTTTTTTTTAAACCTCAAGGGGCTTATTCTTTTATTTATTTATTTAATGCCTTTCTAAGCCTTTGTCGCGTTTTTCTTTTTCTTCCTTCGTCCCTCTCTCCATCTTTCTTTCATATTATTTTAATTTTTACTTGGTTTTCTTTATGAAATGAACTCTTTTATTAATTTTTTTTTTTCTTTTTTGAAAACGAGAAAATTATAATTAATAAATAACTTAAGGGTCAAACTTGTGAAATTTTAATCTATATTAGTATTCTTTTTTAGAAAAAAAAAAAACATTTTCTGAAAAATAGATAAAAGAAAATAAAAATGAAAAAATGAATCAAAGGAATCACTGTTGAATTTTAATTGAAACGTAGAAATCGAAAGAAAAGGAAGAAAAGAGGAAAGAATTTTAAAAAACGAAAAGTTTTACCTATGCACATCTTTTATGTGTAGGGAAAGTTAAAAAAAATAAAAAAATACAAAAAATAAACCATTTTGTGTAAAAACTTTTTTTGAATTAGAAACGATGGTGAAAGTGGAGAAAGAATAAAAAGTTAATTATATGAAATTGACAATGATGACTCATATTTAATTGATTTTTATTAACTTCGTCCAGCAACTTGTGAACAACGAAGTAGTTTTTTTATGTCAATTAAACTCAAAATTTAAAAATTTAAAACCACGGTAAGCATCACAAAAAATAAACCATTTAATGTCAAAAAAATGAAAGCTATAGAATAAATTTCAGTTAAATGCAAAATATAAAATCCTCAAAGGTAACCTTCAAATATCCAAAACACCC
Source organism: Coelomomyces lativittatus (assembly GCA_026937265.1). NCBI lineage: Eukaryota > Fungi > Blastocladiomycota > Blastocladiomycetes > Blastocladiales > Coelomomycetaceae > Coelomomyces > Coelomomyces lativittatus. Next base: position 13,317 of record JADGJU010000113.1, read on the forward strand.
TTTCCATAATAGTAAGCCTAAATCTACGCATAAGTTCAAGAGCGAGTGAAGATCTATGCAAAACTCACATTCTCTTCTCTCTTGACTTTCAAAGGATTGTATTAAACTCAAGTAACCAAAGAAGACCTACTATAGAATAAAAGTAAACTAAATATAGTATCTTTTTCTAAAGTTTCATGGCTTCCATGAATATAAACGGATCACTTTGACTATCTAAAACAGGCAAATAGCAATAAGTCAACGAAAAGTTCAACTTTGTTTTATAAAAGGGTAATTTCAATAGTAATAAAACCATGTACCATACCTAAATGGGACGCTTCTTTTTCTAATTGGATGTCCCCTGTCCCCTTTTTTTTTTCTTCGATCTTTTTAATGGTTGCTGTTAATATAGATATCAACCTTGGTGAATTTCATTAAATGAAAAATTAATAGAAAAAAATTTTTTTTTTCTTCATACTGTAGAGAATGAAGAAGAATAAAAGATGGTGGTGTGATAGATAAAATACAATTAAGTTAAAACTTTCATTTTCTTCTCATAGATGTCTTTATAAGTCCATTAAAAATACTGATACTGATTTAAAAAAATGGATCACACATTGAATAGTAAATGCTAAGATATGATTTAAACTTTTTTCTATTTTCAAAGATGTTTTAATTGTCAATAATAACAACAACAACAATGAAAGTGAAAAATAACTTCTTCTGAAGAGGAGTTAGAGTGTCCATCCTAGACAAATGGGGTGGCATAATTTCTTTTTTTTTTTTTCTTGCTTCTTTTTTTACAAATAAAAGCTAAAGAGTTCTCAACTACATTATTTTATTTAGTAAAGAGAATTAAACAATTACTGAATAACGATTGAATTCTTACTAGCCTTAACATCAAATACTTATCTTGACTTTACGTCATTGAATTAGCATCAAACATTTTTAAAACGCGCTTTATAAAAGCAATTTGGTCTTTAAAGTATTAGCCATAAGAATCCTTAAGAATAAGTAATTTTCTACCTAGTTGTGTAGTAGGTTCTATTTCAATACCTACCAAAAAAAAAATGTTAAAACGGAATAAAATACAAATTTTTCCTCTTGAATATATTAAAAATAAAAGAATGAAAATGAAAAATGAAAACATAATTTTGTTCGAAAGGACTAAAAATTTGAATTTTTTTAAAAAAATACGTACTTTTTATCTCTAATGCTAAAAGAGTGGGAAAACACATTCAAGTAATGAAGTAGAGTACATAAGTAACATCCTTATATTAGTCCATCTCCAAATTTCCTATTTAATCAAGATCTGGTAAACCCCTGTGAGGGGAGTTCATCGCAACTTGAAATCATACCACAAACACAAAATAAAAGGAGGAAACATATGCTTAATTTAAGCTGCAATATCCACGTTATTGACTAAAAAAAGGGGTTAGAGTACATCCTTCAGAGAGTTTAGATTGAGATCGATAAGATAGAAAAGCATGCTCGAAATCATGAAGAATGAAGAAGGATTTATATATTTTAAAAAAATAAAATAAATATGTTTTAAACTATAACTTAGCTACTTTTACAAACAAAAAAATCCCCCCATCTAAAATTAAATTTACTATCGGAGTCATTCCATGCTATTTTTATGTATACACAATTAAAATAATAGTAAGTATTATAATAGCTTATGTACCTCGTTTCATTCCATGTAGCTAAATTCAATAAACCATGATCTAGTTTGTGATTGAAAAAGAAAGGCCTATAAATAAGTGTTTATATAAAAACTAGTTATCTTCCTCTTTTTCTTTTTATAAAAGTCAATAAAAACGATGATGGTTTGAATTCCAGCTTTATTTCTATAATATAATATAAAAAAATAAAATATAGAAATAACAATGATAATAAATTCCCAACAGTGATGTAAGGATATGACGATAGTTCATTCAACTGGAGTAATGCATACTTAACATATACCTGAATTATATTGATAAACAGTAATTCCATTATTAAGCTTTGAAGAAATTTTCTGACAATTTCCATTGTGATTGGCGTTTTTTTTTTTTTAAATTAAAAAATTGAAGGTTTACTTCTTTCCACTTCCCTTTCAATTAAATTGAATTTACCCTTCATATTCTTTTTTCAATGTTTGACCCCTACTTACTACTTTGAACCACTAAATCTTAAGAAAACCCCTGCCATGATAACTTCCAAATATGTTGACACCTCAAAGAATCATTAAGCAATCTATCTCAAAATTCAATACAAACTTTTTTATAACTTTTAAAATAAACGTGTATCAACCTTCCCTTCACTCTTATTTATTAATAATTCCTTTTTTTTTCATTTTTTATTTTTTCACATCTT